>JASSUY010036711.1:0-26011 GCA_032466535.1 Forpus xanthops
CAAGCTGCTCTATGGAAGGTGTCCCTGCCCGTGGCAGGGGGCTGGAGCTGGAGGAGCTTTAAGGTCCCTTCAACCCAAACCAGTCTATGATGCTGTGATTCTATGATATCGCATGTGGACTATCCCTTTGACACTCAAGCCAGCTCAGTGTGCTGGATCACAGTCTGCAGACCACAAACACCATATGGAAACCTGGAAAACTCCAAGATGGAAAGGAAGAGAAACCCCAAGGGAGCACCAGTGAGCCCATGCATGCTGGTGGCCCAGCCTGTGGCCAGCAGGACAGGGTCAGTGCCCTGGTTTCCCTGGCCGTGCTGTGCTGGGGAGGATGACAGCACAGGGGACACGTGCGGCAGAGGCAGGAGCTGGTGACATGCATGGCCCTGCACCACGTCAGAGGCCAGTGCAGACAAACCGGTCTGGCAGCTGCCTGCCCCTGCTGCCCAGAGCAGCACCGTTGGGGCCAGGCTCAGGCAGTGCATCCATGGCTGGGAACTGCTCACTCCAAAGCAGGACTGGCTTTCTGTGGCCAGAGCCCACACAGGAGGTCCCTGTGGGGTGGTAAGAGGGATGTGTGGGCAGCGTGGGGACAGACTGTGTGTAGCTGGGGATTAGGAACCAGCCCGGATGAACTGGGGTTGGATCTGCCTCAGGACTAGAAGCCTTTTAGCCCTTTGAGGTCAAAGTGCAGCCAATGCCTGCCATGGCACAGCTCTGAGCCCAGAGCGGCTCCACTGGCACAGGGCAAAGCTGCAGGGCAAAGAGCCAGGATTCCGAGCAGGACCTTGCCAGGTCCCACACCAGCTCTGCCCACATCAGTGAGGAGAGGCTGGACCCCAGGGTCCCTCCTCCCCCGCCCTACAAGGACATCCTGGGGGGCACGGGCTCCCCAGGATGGAGAACACAGCACAGTGCGGAGCAGGGAGCATCCAGCACAAGGGGTGCGAGGCAGAGGAAAGCAAACAAGAGAAAGCAATTGAGGAAGCTCATGTCTCAGCCAAAGTCCAAAGCAGGAGGTGCTTGCAAAGGACACTGGAAAGCTTCCAGTGATGTTATCTGCCCCCACAGAGCAAGATTAGCCCAGAGGAGGGAAAAAGCCATTAGAAGAAGTTGTTTACAAGCTGCACAAGCCAGCTCGGTGGTTGGAGCACACTAGCACTGGGGTCAGCTGCTGGCTGGCTGCCACTTGGGAGGAAGCACCAAACCCCTCCATGCCCTGCTCTGCTCTCCATCACCTTTGCACTGTGCAGTGGTCCAGGCAGGTGAGTCACTATAGGTGCATGCAGGGAGCCATGCATCCCCGGGCATGGGTGCAGTGAGCAAACATGCAAGGCACACACAGCTCCCAGTGAGCTGAGCAGAGGCACAGCCTGCCCTTCCTCTGCTCCCGAGTCACACAGGTTAATGGCAAACACAGTGGAAGGTGTCCCTGCCCGTGGCAGGGGGTTGGAGCTGGATGAGCTTTAAGGTCCTTTCAACCCAAAGCAGGCTGGGATTCATTGGTTCTATCACCTCAGAACAACCCAGACTCCGGCCAGATAGAGTTACACTGGGTGACAAGAAGCTTAATATTTAATTTAACTTCTACATCTTGGCTTGTTGATGCATTTATTTAAAGACAAACTGGAGAAACTCCACTGGAATTTGCTCCTGGGTCAGTGTTTACAGCACTATGACCTCTGCAGAGCTGGGGAGCTGCAAACCATCCCCACTGCCACCTCCCTTCTTCACATACCCAAATGTAGAATCGCAGAATGGTTTGGGTTTGAAAGGACCTTAAGATCACGCAGTTCCAACCCCCTGCCATGGGCAGGGACATCTCACATTAGACCATGTTGCCCAAGGCTCTGCCCAAACTCCCCTTGATCATGCCAGGATGAAGGGATGGAGCATTAACCACAACTCCATTTACCACCATGTAGGTACCACCTTCCCAAGCTGAGGGGCAGATGGAGTGAGGACAGAAGGTTTATGGAGGAAAAGGCAGATGGGAAATGCCTGCTGCCATGGTATGACTGCTTTGATGTTTTATAGCTGGTCTTCCTGTTTGTGGTGTGCCCTTGACATCCTCCACCCTCCATGGAGCAAAAGGCTTTAGATTCACATCTGGACTCCTCCAGCCCAAGATCTTCCCAAAGATCCTCATCCATTGCTGCAAAGCCAACAGCATGCAGGAGGGGCAGCTCAGGAATCCTCTGTGGTACAGCTGAGAGCTCCAAGGAGTTTAAGCTGGTGTGAAGGTGACTTATACACACTGCTGCCCTGCATCTGTCCATGGCCAGTCCCAGATACAGCAACGTCAAGCACTCGTAACTGCTTTGAAGCTTGCAGGAGCTCTTCAGGGCCAAGCATTGACACAGCTGGGCTCCCAGTACTCTTTGGATCATAGGGCTCCTCAGATCCTTCCATCTACAAAGCTCACATCATTACTCAAATCACTCTGCAATCTCCATGCAAAGGTAAGTCCCAGCCCACAGCAGTGGGTGGTTGTAAAGTGAAATGCAGAGTGAGAGTCGATTGGGCAGAGGAAATCCCCCCAGCAATCCTCTACCCACTCTCCATTCATCAGCACATGCTATGTCCTGCACAGCTTTTTATACAAAAGGTCTTTTTTGCTTTCGTCCCCTCAAAACTGAGATCTTGGGCTGGAGATCAGCAACTGGAATTCGCAAGAACCAGTTCTGGCATTGCGAGATCAAATGCTCACATCTCTGCCCATGCCACCTCCCTGGGAGCTTTGGGGACCTGATGTTATCACAGTAATGCCACTGGAGCTGTGCATGACGGTCAGGAGTCAAATACGAGGAGGGAACATCATACATAAATAAAATGAGGTGACACAGCATCGCTGTGCATCAGGCTGCAAGCACCCCCCAAGAGGGAAAAGGAAAGGTTTGTAACACGCTGGGGGTCAGATTCCTGAGCTAATGCCCACCCACTTGGCTGCCTTGACCTGGACACGCACACACAGAGGAGGTGATTCCAGATCCCCAGTCATGCAGAGCCAAACCGGTGCCACTGGAGCAGCAGTGTGATTAATTCCCAGCCTGGGTAATCCACCCAGGGATAACTTGGGGCTGATGACACCTGTACAGCCAGATTGGGCTGTCCCGTGTCAGGAAGCTGTGAATGACACACTGCTGGAGGTGGTTTGTGTGGTGACCAACCGACAGCCCCAGGGCTGGAGCTGATATGCAGACACTTTATCTGCTTTCCCAGAATGGCCAGTCTGTCCAGGGCTGGTGGCAGATGGCAGCACATGGGGACAGGGAGGAGGGCATGCAGAGCTGGGCTGAGCTTGAGTCACCGTGCCTTGGAAGTACAGATGCAGTGGCTTCAGTCCTTCATGCTTGAGACCTCAGCACAAGGAGCCACAGCTTGTTCTGGGCCAAAAAGACCAGTGAGAGATGCTACCAGGACTAGGCTTTAGCTGGGCAGAATGAAATACAGCAAAGCCTGCACTGGTCCTTGTAAAGATGTTACTGCTTCAACAACAGTCCTCATGACACAGAGCACAGGATGGCAAACAGGGAGGCTGTGGATCTGTGGACACTTCCCGCCACTGCAGTGCCCCTTCCTACCCACTACTGCTGCCCAAGGGTTCCTGCTCCTGTCCAGGGCCTGCTCTACACACCACACCTCCAAGTGGGAGAGGTTTTTATGGCTGGATGCATCTGCAAAGATGAGGGCAGACACTCCCCTTGTGCTTGTTTCTCACCTGGGTGTGCATCTGCATGTGAACTCTCAGGCAGGGCTATGGGAGCGGGTGTTTATTAGCACTGGAAAAGACATTTGTCAAAATCTCTGGAGTCAAACCCCAATCATGATGTAATTCCATTAAACAATTCACAGCTGATTCATCAGCTGAGGCTCCACAACACCTGAAACCCATCTCAGGCCCAATCCTTATCCCAAGGCACACAAGCGGGGTAGTGAACAGGGATGACCCAAGTTTCTCACAGCCAAGTATCCCTGGAGGAATTGTGGTGCCCACAGCACACTGAGGGATCCACGCTGGGGACACCATCCATCATTCCAACCACCTCCACATCCCTTGCCCTTTTTGATGCTGATATGGAAAACCAGGCTGTGGGCATGGTAACACCAGGCAGCATAGCTGGACCATGGCACTCTCCTCAGCAGGGTTTGGACTTGGGGGGACGCTCACCCTCAGTGAGAAATTGGGGGCACTGAGCATGGGGTACTGGATACTGTCTGGTGCTTTCCTCCCCAGCCTGCCCGAGCTGTCTGCACTTCACATCCCAGGGGTAGCACCCGAACCCAGCGCTCTGATGGTGGGGATTTGCCAACATCACAGAATCTCCTGTGTTGGAAAAACCATTCAAGCTCATCCAGTCCAACCATTCCCCAGCACTCCAAGGCCACCACTGACCCATGGCATTGAGGGCCTGATTACAGTGTTTGTGAATGCTTTCAGGGACGGTGAGCCCAGCACTGCCCTGGGCAGTTCCACTGCCTGAGCACCCGCTGGGGAAGGAATTGCTCCTCAGCTCCATCTAAACCTGCCCCGGTGCAGCTTGAGGCATTTTCCTCTTGTCCCATCGCTTGTTCCTTGGCAGCAGAGACCACCTCCTGGCTCTGCCTTTCAGACAGCTGTAGACAGCAGTAAGGACCCCCTGAGCCCCTTCCAGACTGAACACCCTCAAGACTTGTGCTCTGGCCCCCTCCGTGCTGAAGGCAGCCGGTCCCCTCAACAAGGGCTGTGTTGGGACAGCAGAGCGCCCTGCCATCACGGCCATGAGAGCCCGGCAAAGGCCACCGAGCCGCGCAGGAGCCCTCGAGCCGCCCCGTCGGGGCTGGGCAGCGCCGCTCCTCGCTCCAATGGCCGGCGGGGGGCCGGGCCCGCCCCTGCCGCTGCTCTATAAGTGCCGGCGCCGCGGAGCCGCACATACAGCGAGCGGAGTTCCGGGCTGAGCTTTGCTGCTGCCGCTGGAATCGCTGCCCGCCGGAGCTCCGGATCGGTGCGTACCCGAGCGGGCACAGCCCCGGCTCCTCGGGGCGGTGCGGGGCCGCGGGGCGCTGCGCTTTGTCCGCGGGAGGACAGAAGACAGCACCGGCACCCGGGGAGGGTGCGGAGCGGCGGTTTCCCCCCGGGGCTGCGGCGGGGCGTTCTGCGGAATCCTCGTTCCGAGCCGGTTCGGACGGGAGCGGGAAGCCGTGGTGACCCGCGGAGCCTTGCCCCGAGCAGTGTGTCGCCTTGCAGGGGCCTGGAGCCATGGCTGAGCATATGATGATGTCCATGAGCCACGGTGGCAGCGGGCTGCAGAGTTACCGCATGGGGGTGAGCGGGCTACAGGGACCCCCGCAGCACGGGCAGCACGTGCTGAGGACGCTGCCTGCCGCCGGTCAGATGATGCCCTATGGAGGGGCCACCATGGATGGTGCAATGAGGCCAAGACCCAACCTCAGCGGACAGATGAGCCACCACCAGATGCAGAGTGCGATGATGTTCAATGGCCCCAGTCAGCAGCAGCAGCAATACATGGGTCCGGTAGGCACTCAGCAGCTGATGGCTAGCATGCACCTACAAAAACTCAACACCCAGTACCAGGGTCACCCCCTGGGTATGAGCAATGGGCCCATGGGAGCTGGTGCCCAGCAGTACAGAGTGGGGCCAAGCCAGCACCCAGGCATGCAGCACATGCCCGCACCAGCACTGACCTTGAACGTTATGGACACTGATCTCATAGATGAGGAGGTCTTGACATCCCTTGTCCTGGAACTGGGGTTGGACCGGATTCAGGAGCTGCCAGAGCTATTCTTGGGACAGAACGAGTTCGACTTCATTTCAGACTTTGTTAGCAAACAGCAACCCAGTGCCATCAGCTGTTGAGGGGCTTTGAGCTCCTCCTTGTGTCTTGATGGTTTTGAGTTTGTTTCTAACTTCCTCCTCCACCTGCCATCCTCTTCCCTTCCCCTGCCTTGCCCTGCCCTGGATTCCTGACCTCCCCAAAGAGACAATCATCGGACACTGGCTTGCAATGGATTGCTTTTTTTTCCCCCCTTCTGTGTGGTTTTCCTCCCTGGGGAGGGAGCGTGTCCCCCAAACAGAGCCGATCAAGAGCTCTTGCTGTATAGAGCTGCCTCCCAATGGCATTAACAGGATTTCTGGCTTAAGTAGAAATAATGGACTTACGCCTTTCCACACCTCGGCTTTGGGGGCAGGCAGCGATGGGCAGCCCTGCCGGTAGCTGGATTCGCTCAAGGATTCCGTGGTGCCAGTGAAGTTAAAGGACCCCCTGAGAGAGGCTTGTCTCCCCGGTGCGTGGTTTGAATCAGTTTCCCCTTGCAAGCAAGGCTGGGGTTAGATATCTGTTGGGACTTTTTACTGTGACAGCAAATAGGTCTTCAGCCCCGTGTGTCCATCCAGCTTGGGAAGGGGGCACTTCCCCTGCAGCAATCGGCTGAGCAAAATAAAGGATGCCTTGGGGAAGGGTGTGCAGACGTGCCTAAACGTTCATATCTGGAACATCAGCTCTCTGACCTGTACAGCCAATCAACTGTAAAATACACCAAGTGTCTGAGGTCGATTCAGGCATAAAGGCTTAAAGCTGCAGTCTCGCTCCACTTTTTTCCACCTCTGAAACCAAATAAAGACCACGAGGCTGTATATTCCAGTTCTAATCTTATTTATTTTTCCTATGATTATTTATTTGCGAAGGGCTCCTTCTGTTATTTGGCTTTGGGACTGCTGGGAAGGATGCATGGAGAGTACTGCAGCTTTAAGATGCTGGCTTCCAAAAGCAAGCAAGCCTGGGATAGTTTTCGAGCTGCTCTGCAGAAAGTCGTTTCCCCCCGAGGGCTTTGTGCCGGACGCATAGGACTGTAAACCCAACACCTTTCCTACCGTGATAACGATGACTCTGTTTCTCGTGCCCACACTCAGAGGAGGTTCAATGTAAAGGAGCCGATGGGGTTTTGTTTCCTCTGCTGTCTCTCGTTTCCAGGCTCCGGTTAACTCCGGGTTGCTGCTGCCCTCTGCCGCTGTCAGCTCCTCTGGCAGCAGCCGGTTTGCAAATAAAAGCTGACCCATCTGCGCTGTGCGTTTGTGTGGTGCTGTCCCTGGGGCTGAGCCGCTGCTGGCCCGCACCCGAGCTGCCAGGGTTGTATCTCCAGCCTGAGAGGATGAGGTGCTCTGGACTCAGGGCAAGATCCTAGTTGGAAGATGCTCTGGTGCGCGGCAGCTGCTTGCAGCCCTGCTGCTGCCGGACCCGGGGTGCTCAAATGAGGGGTGGTCCTTATGCTCCTTCCAGATCAAGTGCCAGGAGCTCTCTGCTGCACTTTTCTATACATCAAGGGCTCTAAAATCGGGACAGCCTTTGCTCACTCATTCAGAGCTTAGCTGGTTCTTTTTAAAGGTTCCAAGCCAGTCCTTCTGCAGAGCTCACTTGTCCTCCTGCCTTGCAGCAATGGGGGTGTGGATGCTGGTTTTGGAGTGGTTGGATCACTTAGACCACACTTTGGGTTGCCTGTCCGTGTCCCTGGCATTGTTCTTTACCCTACTGAAGAGCAATTGTTAAAGTCCTGTTCTTCTGGTGGTTATGCCTGTGCAATCTGGTCAAAAAGTCAATGGCAGGGCTTGTGTTGCAGGCGGGAGAGCCTTGCTTGGGATGTGAGCCCTATGGTGAGGCCACAGAAGAGCTTTCCTTTCTCTGTGCATCTGCAGAATAGCAGAGGGCTTGATCAGCAGATTGTGGGTAAGGAGTTGGCAACTGGATTTATTCTTTAGAGTAGCATGTCCCAGTGCTGCAGTGCACTGGGAAAGGGGCTGTTGATTGAAGATGCAGCAAGGTAATTGGTGTGGATCAAGAGGTGTGAAGTGACTGAGGGATGTTAGCTCTTCATTTCCTCAAAAGACACTTAATCGTGTCAGCCTCTATGATTTCCTAGGCCAAAACCACTTCTGATTTCTGCTGCAGACCTGTTGAGCTCTGCTTTTCCCATCTAGCTCACTCTGACCTCTTCATCCAGCAACAGGCAGCAGGGTGATGTTCCAAATCACTGATATCTTGACAGGCTCTGCAGAGCAGTTTGGGAGCTTTGAGGACACAAGTGAACTCCTTACTTAGGTCCACTTACGTCTCCTCACTGGAGAGATTGTCTTTCCAGACAGCTTCTGGGAAGCACCTCTCCTCTGAAATACCTTCCTTGGGATAGAAGGAGGGTTCTCCAACCCCACTGCCTGGGCAGAACCACACTGTTCACTCCCTAGGCTGGATCCTCTGCTGTGCTCCAGATGGATTTTGTAGCTATTCTTGTGCAAACCAGCTCTTGGGGCAGCCTCTGGGAGGATGGGAGCGTGAAAGGATACATTGCTCTCCATCCCTGTCTTTGACCATGTGTGCTCTCAAAGTGAAGTTGGCTGGTACTGCTCAGTGATTCAGAGCAGCAAAGATGGAAGCCCAGCACAGAGCATATGGGCAGTATGAAGAGTCTGTGAACATACAAAGATTGTCTGTCTTAGGAGGCTTCAAGAGCAATAGAGTTAAGGGCTGGCAGACTGGTCAAGTATGCACTCTCATGTATGTTTGCCCTGTGTTTGTGTTCTGCTAAAGGCATCTACTAAGGACAGCGCTGGGGGCAGATAATGTCTGTCAGGTCTTTTGGTCTGACCCAGGACACCTCTTATGCCACAGGATGTGGTAGGTGCTGAGACACGTGGCCTCAAAGAGCAGACAAACAAAAGACATGGGGACAAAATCCACCCTAATAAAAAGATCCTGTTTCTGAGTCAGGAAATTCTGTGGTCCTGGAAGGCTTTGAGCCACAGATCAGTGATGGAGAATGAGTGAACCTGGGAAGGGCCATGGCACATACACCAGCATCCTCTGCCCTAGGAGCTGCTGTCAGCCACAGGTAGAAACAGTGCTCTGCATGCCAGGAATCCCTGGTGTGACCAGCCTAGGGGTGACCCATGAGCATGTGCCCCCACTGTCATTGCCCATTTGCAGCCAAAGGGATTAAGATCAAATGAGAACTGCCAGGGAAGGACAAGGCAAAAGCCCATCTAGCCCCACCTGCCCTCTGGGACTGGGTAGTCAGAGAGGGTTGATGCTCCTTCACAGCTTTCAGTAAGGAGGCTCCAAGGAGTTCTGAGGCACAGGTTTTGCCTTTCCCATGTTAAACACCCTGCTGTGCACCCACCCACCCTATACCTGCAATCACTTTTTAATTCATAGGTACATTTTGCTTCAGCAACACCTTCTGCCAATGAAATCCACAGGGCAGTTGTGAAGATGGAACCAAGCTCTTCCTAAGAAGCTTAAGCTCTGTAAGCTCCTCTTCATTTTAAACCCACCACCCACTCCCTTTGTTGGGTGTCCCAATTCCCAATCATTTCTTGGTCAACTTCTCCATTTTATAGCCCCAGTGATGTTTGCTCCTGACTCTCTCCCCATTCAAAGATCACTTTGTGTTATAGATTGTTTTGAGCATTTGTTTCTGCCCTCTCTCTAGTTTTATGGGGTGGGGGAGGGAACAGCACTGGTTTAAGCCATAGATGTGTCATGGATTCCTCCAATGCTATAATTAGACCTGTGTTCTGCACTTCCAACGTTCATCACACAACCACAGAAAGATTCAGGCTGGAAGGGACCTCTGGCGATCACTCCGCCTGCTCCAGGCAGGGCTGCACTCAAAGGCAGGGCAGCTGCTCAGGGCCTAAGCCAGGCAAACGTGGAAATCTTCAGAGACTGGGATTTCTCCGGACACTGAAAAGCTGAGGGTCTCTTCTGGGGCATCATTTAGGGCACATTACAACACTCCTGGTTTTCAGATGCTGGTTACACGCTGCCGTTAGGTTGCTTCATAATTGCTCCACCAAGGTATGGACCAAGTCCTGCTTTTCCTGTTTCAACTGTAAATACAAATGACAGTTGATTGCAGGGCACTGCAGTGAGTTGAGAAAAGCTTTGACGAGGCAGCCAGCTCCTGCTGCCAGCTGTATGTGAAGCTCAGCAGCACTCTCGGTGTGCAGGGGGCTGTGCTGCATCCCGCAGCCTCCGGATGGAAGATTGTTTCCAGATCTGCCAGAAATACCACTGAGTTCCCATTTGCAGGGAATTCTGCAAGTTCAGCCTGCTACAAGAGTGCATGACCTGCTCGTGACCACTGGAATGCCACAGGGGTGAAGAGACCTCCGTTCAATGGTTTCTGAGCTGGTCCCATTCTTGGCTCTGACCCATGTGTCCATCCTCGCTAGTACAACTGTGCTTGGTGTGTGGAGCCACACTGATAGTTGGCTCCTGGATGGAGAGCTGCAGAGTCTGCCCCATCCTCTCCCAGCTTGTAGTGCTGCAGGATAATCCTCCATTTACTGACACTTCAAGGATACTGGAGAGGGACTCTTCATCGGGACTGTAGCGATAGGACAAGGGGTGATGAGTTCAAACTTTAACAGGAGTACAGGTTTGATATAAGGAAACCCTCTGCATAGCTCTGCCTTTCTCCAACAGCACCAAGAAAAGAAGGGGACAAGGAGGTTTTATTTCACCTTTTCAGCCTGGTCAAACTCCTGGGTATTGCTTTGCCAGGCACATGGACTTCTGTGCTGGGCTACTAACAGCCACAACCAAAAGTCACCCCATCACTGGGGAAGGCTGTGGTGCTGCACTGTGGGCAGTGCCAAGAGCAAACCTGGTTTGCAAAGAGACATAGCTGGGTCAGGGGAGGAGCTATGCTTTTAATAATTAAACCTAGTCCTAGCTTCCCTGGAGTTCCTGCAGGGTTCAAAGGAGGATCTCATTGTTTGTGAAGGAAGAGGAGCTCAGCACTGCTCACGGAGCCACAGGCCTACTGGGGCAAGACAAGGCAGAGATGCCAGCATCCCTAAGCAATTAAATTGAGAAAAATCCTAAGAAAGGCATCTCATGGAGATTGGAGATGAGATCTGAAGGTGCCTATTTCTCCCCTTTGGCAGTGAAGGAAAGCTAGCTAAGACTTGGAGACAGCTTTTCAGACATCTTGGAGCAGTCAAATCATAGAGTCTGGAATGGTTTGGGATGGAAGGGACCTTAAGATGACCTAATTCCAAATCCCACCTCCAGTGTGTGCATGCAGGGATTGCTGAACTGTTGGGTGCTTTGGAAAGGTGGGACTGAATGTGCTGATTTCTGCCTGCACACCACAAGCATCATCCCCTCTGGACAAGCACAGCTGCTTCATGCATTAAAACCACGACTGCCATAAAGGACTCATTTGTCCTGCAAAGCCTTTGCAAGGATGCAGGGCTCTGAACAGCACTGACTGCACAGCCAAAGCGTTTCAGAGCTGAATTCGATCCTCGGTGGAGTCTGGTAACTCAAAAGAGTTACGGAAAGCTGCCGGTGCAGTAGCGTGGCCCCAGCAGATGGTCTGCATGATCTGCTCCCGTCTGAAGGAGCTCTGAGTGAATTCAAGGCAGAGAAAGACAAGCTGCAGGATCCCTCCCTGCCCCCTTGCAAGGGCAGGCTCAGCACAGCAGCCTGATATAAATAGCCGGCTTCAGGAAAAGGCACTTTCCGTTCTGCTGTCAGTGTGCTGTAAAGGATAAACAGCTTTCAGAGCTGCAAAAAGCCCTCCTTATCATCTCAGTATGCAACCCCCTGCATCTGCCCCCCTGCGTTTAGCCAGCTCAGGCACTCGGGGCACGGCAGGAGGCTCTGGGTGCAGGCAAGGGAGCATCTCTAGGATGGAGGGGAGGAAAAGCCCTGCAGAGAGCCGAGGCCCTTCCACACCAGGGTTTTGAACTTGGCTGCGTATCCACTGTAGGGACATGGAGTAGGAAGCATTTCCTCCCCAGCGGAGCTGGGACACCGGGGGCCATCGCTGGGGGCACAGGCTCGGTAAGCCTCCACGGTACCGCAGCGGCGCCAGGCAGGCAGGAAGGGCCCGCAGCCTCCCGCAGCACCCAGGGACACGCGGGGGCACAGGGAGCTCCCACGGGGCGCTGCTGCCCCCCGGTGGCACCGGGGGAGAACGACAGCCCAGGCCCTCAAGCAGAGAGCGGTGTGACCGCGCCAGGGTGCCTGGGTCTCTCCCGAAGCTATTTCTGCTGCTTTAACTCCTTCCACAAGCGCATTTTCTGCCCCGTGAGTCCATCCATCCCCTCTCCAAGCTTCCACTGCAGCAGAGCCTGTCCTGGTCCACCAGCCCTGCTCCAGGTCCTGCTCCTGCACCAGGACGTTGTGTGCTGGGGATCTCACACCCCAAACCGCTCACCAGGTCCTGCAAGTGCCTGTAGATGCTTTCTGTGTCCTGCATCCAAGAAGCTGGACAGGACATGGCCCGGCCATTGGAGAGGCACAGCACCAAACCCGTGCACCTATTGTCAGAGAATGACTTTATTCAGTCTAAATCAGAACTTAGATGACACAGGGCTGCTTCGAGCTGTGCCACAAGACATCCTGTGCGGTCTCAGACAAACTTTTCCACCTCCCTTCCATTCCTGTTTCCCGTCTGCTCCACGATGCTCGCAGGGAAGAACTTCTTCCTAAGGCCTGATCTCCATCTGCCCTCCGCATCAATCCGCTGTCCATGTCACTGACGCAGATGTTGCACAGCTCTGGTCCCAGCACTGTTTACGAACTCATTACGAAGTTTAACGGACTAATCACAAATTCCTGCTCTGACAGCCGGAACCATTCCCTGCCTCTCAGCGGGATTCACCCCAACACATCCGCTGCCCTGCCCGCTCTGCGGCCTTCTCTTTCCCCGCCGGGTGACTCGGGCCCAGCTCCCGGTGCCCCGGTCCCCGTTGCCATGGCAGCCCGCGGGCTGCAGCGCGCAGGCTCCGGCGGCTGCGCCTCACGGATAGGCGGCGGTGGCGCATGCGCGGGGCGGTGTGAGCCGGGCTCGGTGCTGTTCTCTCTCGGCCATGTCGCTCGGTCCGCTGGACACCGCCCGGCCCGGGACGGCCGCTCCACCGCGGGACTTCAGCGGCATCATCCAGACATGCAGCGGCAACGTGCAGCGCATCGCGCAATACAGTGAGTGCCGGGGCAGCCGCTGGGGGCCTGGGGAGCCGGGGCCTCCGGGGAGCCAGCAGGGAGCAGAGCTGCGGCCTCCGTGAGCTGTAATCAGGGTCCGCCGGCCCGGGGGATGCGCGTTGGGTGCTCCCGGTGTCGGTGTCAGTGGTGCTGAGCTGGAACCCGCCGTCACCCTGGGAGAGCCCGGCCGCTCCTTCGCCTGTAGGAGCCGTCAGCGAGGTGTGAGGCGCTGGAGCAGAAGCGAGGAGCCAAAGGTTGTCACCCGCCTTGTGCGGGGTGTCTGGTGGAGGCTGCTGGTGCAGAGGTGTCCGAAGGCTGAGCTGGCGGCCGGTTCCTGTTAACTGTGCTGACAGGGTTCATGTTCTCTGAGCACAGACTGGTTTGGGTTGAAGGGACCTTAAAGCTCCTCCAGTTCCAACCCCTGCCATGGGCTGGAACATCTTCCATAGAGCAGCTTGCTCCAAGCCCTGTTCAACCTGGCCTTGAGCACTGCCAGGGATGGGGCAGCCACAGCTTCTCTGGGCACCCTGTGCCAGCGCCTCAGCACTCTCACAAGGAAGAGCTTCTGCCCAAGAGCTCATCTCAGTCTCCCCTCTGGCAGGTTAAATCCTGCAGGGAAGCATTCTGCTGAGCAGACTGTGATGCAGTAAATGGTGCTGCAGTTTCTTGGTCATATGGTTGTCATTACAGAAAGTTCTGGCTATTGTGAGCTAATGGTTAAAATCCTCCTACTGATTGCTGAAATACTGCTTACTAAATTAGTCACCTCCAAAAGAGCGTTTGACATAACCCCTTCCTAAAGATACTGCCCTTGCTAAAAAGGGCATTAACTGTCCAAGTACCCGTGTGTTTTAAGGGTGGATGAGTTGAAGGTGTTGGTCCTTCTGAAAATTGACTCCTCTGATTCGATTATACAGCGCTATTCGTGTTGCTGAAACTGCTTTGCTTTTGCTCAGTCATGGTCATTTCCTCTTGGTATAAGCATGGCAGGTCTTTGGATTGTTTCTATGTCTATCGAATGCCACTGGTTGGGGATTTTTCTTTCCATGGGATTTCCACAACTCCCTTCTAAGTGCTTCAGCTTCTCTTTGTGATAGAATGGGGTTCCACTGTCTCATGACCAGCAGCTGTCCTAGCTCAGTGCTCTGCCCATCTCAGACAAAACAAATGGCCATTTGGCTGTTATCAGGGTGAGTGGGAACACACAGAACATCTGACTTAATGCTACGGTAATTTGCTTTATTACATGTTTTATGAAAGCTTTGCATTCAAGCCTAGGAG
Source organism: Forpus xanthops (assembly GCA_032466535.1). Taxonomy (NCBI): domain Eukaryota; kingdom Metazoa; phylum Chordata; class Aves; order Psittaciformes; family Psittacidae; genus Forpus; species Forpus xanthops. The sequence goes on from JASSUY010036711.1 coordinate 14,268, forward strand.
GAGACGCTGAAGCCTTAAGCTTGTCCTCACTTCTCCTTTCATTCCCTGTCAGGAAAACAGGAAGGAAACAATGGGCATTCCTTTTGGGAAACTCTTGAGTTAGCATTTCACACAAAACACACAGGAAACTGGTGACCTGAGCAAGCCAAACTGTTGCTTGCAAAACAGTTGCATGAACTGAGCACCTAGAGCAGAGGTTGAAATGCTTTAAGTGATCTTAAGTGTAGAATAGTATGTGGAAGGCTTTAGAGTCTAAAACTGAAAGGATTTGGAGACTGAAAGCTGTTCACTGTGGGAGCCCTCTCTGTTGATACGTATACTAGCTATCCAAAGAATAAAGGCTCCAGCCCCATCCTTTGGCCTCCCAGACACTTTGCTCTCATTTTGCTCAGTAATTCATGCATTGCTGTGGGCTGAGATAGACTAAACAGAGTGAACTGCTGAGCCTGTCTTAGACCAGGGCAGAAAGCCCAGTGCCTGGATGGAAATGGACTCACAAGCATCTTCCCCAGCGGAGATAAAAATGCATCCCCAAGTACCTCGACATTGCAGTGCAAATACCATATGCAAAGTGATGCCTGTACACAGAGCATGGTCTGAGTGCCTGAGTCATGTTAAATGGACAGATAAACTATTCAGACTGCTGTGGGTGGCAGAGCTGTGGTCTTGCTGCTAGACGGCATCCTCAGCTCGGTGTACAAGTTGCTAAATAACCCCTCATTGTATGAGCTAACACAAGTCCAGAATTCTCAGTGAAAACCTCTCGCTGGGAGCAAAGCTGGAATTCTTGCCTATTTACTGCTTAAACCACATTGCAGCCTTCCTGAGCTGCCGCCATTACAAGCCATTGGACATCGCTTTAAAAGTGGCCATTGTACAAATGTGATTTTCTTCAGTAACACCTTTAGCCAACTGCAGTGGCTTACTCCAGGCTGAAAACAGGAATTACATCAGTATGATATCACTGAGTTATTAAACTCGTGGGGTGTTTCAGTTCAGTTCTGCTGCCTTTTCTGTGATAAGCTGCACTTCCTCAGCTTTGCCTCTTTCAGTGCCGAAGGGGTAGCATGATTTCATGATCGATTTGCGCTCATGGAACATTGTGCTGCTGTCACAAGTGCTGTGCCCAGCATCCTTAGTAATGCTAAACATCATGCAGCAGCAAAATAAAGCAGATCAGTTTGTTAAGCTGTCAAAGAAAGTAATCTATGAAAAGGGAATGGGGAGAGAACTTGGTATTTGCTTTTCAGGTACATAATGGTTTGATGTGGTTCATTGTGCGTTTGCATGATCACCAGTGCCTACACACGAAAACAGTGGTAAAACATAGGATATAGGGGAGAAAGAGGGCTGGAATATCTCTTCTTGCTACCACATGATGTCATATTGACGCAAACTGACCATGAAGTGCATTAGTGCTATCTGCTGTTCATGAAAGATTGTTTGTGCCTGTGCTGTGGAAGGTTTGGGCAGTTAGGAGTAGCCAAATTCAGATATAGTTTAACTGATAGGAAGATGAACGCACAAGGTTTTAGCCCCATAGACTTTTGTTCAGGGGATCTATGGCTCACTGTCACTTTCTTATCTGAAAGTTAATCTATTAGGCTGAATTGTGTCTAAATGGGGATGTTTAAAATACACTCTGCATTTAAAGCAAAGAACATAAGCGCTGTCTTACCAGTGTGAGTTAATTCAAACATTGAGAGAAGCCCTTTAGGGAAAGGTAGAAGAATACATTGAAGAAGCAATAAAATACACTAGAACTTGTCTTACTAACTCATCATGTGATCTCTTTATCTTCAGCTGCGCAAATAAGGAATTTGATGAGCCAGTTGGGAACCAAGCAGGATTCCAGCAAGCTTCAGGAGAACTTGTAAGTATTAAATAACCTAACACTTGTATAGGTTCTCTTCCATTTCTGTTTGTATTCTTAGGGGAACTGGGTTACTTGCTTTGGGAAGATGCTTTATTTGATAGGTTTAATAAAGTCCTACAAACCAAACATGACTACATGCATTAAATAGTTTGCTAGATGAATTAAGGCATTCCTTCAGGACTCTGGAGAAGCCATTCAAAACTGGTGGATAACAATGGTTAAAAACAGTGTAGCTTATTTTAAAAGGGTGCTAGTATATCTGCCATGCATTAGCTGTACTCTTAAGGACTAGCCGTAGTAGCTTTGCTTGTAGTTTAGATGAAATTAATGCCATACTCGGTACTTGGTCCTCACGTAAGAGCAACAAAGAAAAATGACAGGCCCATAATAGTTCAAAAAGTAGCTATAATACAGATGGATTTAGGCACTGCAAAGTTTAGCAATCTTACATGGCAGCTGTGTACTTTCAGAAGAAGAATATGTCAGCGGGGGGACAATAGAGGAGACATTAAACAGGCGTAGTCCAGACTGACTCCTACAGAGACGGAGCAGGGAGACTGCATGTCTGTGCATCTTCTCAATTTTGTAAAGCATAAATAGCAAGTGATGAGAAGAAAAATTTCTGGAGTCATAAAAGGCAACTTGAAAGTTCTTCCATTATCTCTTCTTGTGACTGTACCTCCAATCTTGCAGTATGCAACTTCCCCATCTTTTATGACAGCTGGTTTTTGGGTAAGTGTATATGCTACATTTACAGGATGAGATCAGCCCAGTTGGGAGAGAAAAGATTTTTTGTGCTTGAGCTGCTTGGTTGACCCAGTCTGAATTGAATCAGACTGAAGAACTAATCACTAGTGACCAAGCATGTAATTTTGTTATCAAAAAGACCCTCTTCTGGGTGAGAGCGGTTGCACTCCACAGAGCATCAGCTGCCATACACACTGCATACAAAAATGCAGGGGTGGTTTATTTGGCTCACATACTGCAGGTCAACTTGTACAATAATGCAGCCAGAATACTTTGATTTGTGTGTTTATTGGACTGTAATGGGTGTCTTTCACTCACTTGTATCCATTGAATGCTAAGAGATCGGTTCTTTGTTTAGTATTTTGTGTCCTTTGGTTTGCAGTTTGATTTTTATGCTTATGGCTGCAAAATACAATGGGTGGTTCTGTTCTCTGTGAAACACTGTTTCTCATAAACTGCATCTTTGAAGGTAATGTCGAGACATCATCTTGAACATCAGTGGCACTAGTACCTCTCTGTAATGTGGTACAAAGGAGAGTGCTGCTGCACTAGATCCTGTGCAATGATAGCTGTGAATTGCAGCTATTGGAATTGCTGGAAAACATAAAGGCTCAAGGGAAAGTCTTGTATTTCACAAAGCAGAAGCTGGATCATTCCTCTCTGACCACCAATTTTCACATAAATGTGAGAATTTAGTATCTTCCACTCTGTACTTTTATCAAATGTACATGAACCAATGGTGGTTGTCAGCTGAACAGTTAGTTGCTAACTGTACCACAAGGAATTCACTCTGAAAGACTGATTATGTTCACTGAATAAAGTTGTCTCTCCCTTGAATTTCTCTCTCTTATGCCACTGGAGAAATGTATCTTTCTAAAACTACTGAATTACACCAGTTAGCAGGCAGCACAGGACTTTGAATCTTTTTATGAACATAGTCCAGAGTCAAGTTGATGGTAAAAGCTAAAAGTACGTCTCATTCATTAGAATGACAGAAAAATATCCCAATACCCCACCATAGAGATGTGTGATCTCAGGACCCCTACTCAGTCATCATCCTGGAAATTGAAATGCTCAGAGACTGCTTTTTAGGTAGAAGCTTATATAACTACTTTTGAACTTCTCTTTCAGACAACAGCTACAGCATTCTGCAAACCGCCTTGCCAAAGAGACCAATGAATACTTAAAGGAGTTGGGGTCTCTACCACTTCCTCTGTCTGCTTCTGAACAGGTCAGCACACAGAATTTGGCTGGATCTACTTTTAGATCACTCATTGCATGAAACTAGCTTAGAGCAGAGCCTCACAAAGCTTGAATTGGCACAGCTGAAGAGGTGGTCACCTTTTGTGATGAAGAGTGGTGTTGAAGTAGGGAAACAAACTGGGTACATCTCAGCTGCTTATATGACCCTGGGAAAACAGTATTTCCCAGTGGCAAATAGGTATAAAACTTACTCACATGAGAATAAGAAGCCCTAAATGTTTGGGAAGAGCTGAGTGTGTCTTTCTGACTACATATCTAAAAAATAAACCTGTCACAAGGTGCCTGGTGATGTGAGTGTTGTTTTAGGATAAGAACTCCTTGCAAACCGCATGTCAGTGTGAAATGTGATCATGACAAAAAGTCTTCCCTGCATGTGATTCATTTGAGGGGAGAAGCTGACCCACCTTGTTCATATTTGAATACAGCAAAATACAGCTAGGCATTGGTTAAGACTTTACCTCTTACCAAATGGTCCTTTAAGTTCCCCCTGCCTTGGGAAAGGGAAGGGACAGTCTCCTGCTGTTGGAATTTTCCTGCTCTGTTTTAAATCACTGCCATGCTCTGTGATACTGTTGTGGGATGATCTGTGGATATGGGTCAGCAGATGTTGTCTGTATTTAAAGGTTTATATGCCATGGTTTGCCTGTTTGTTCAGCAATTATTTCTCAGTTAATCTTCCCTGATGAATAAATGCCCATCACATGCATAACACTGAATGCAGCAGTGACTTCTGAAGCCTAATGAAGCTTGTGGGAGCAGTCCAGTCAAAATCTGCAGGAGTTGGCATCAACATGCTGAGGATCTTCTCTGGCAGAAGGGCTGTTGCTTCCAGACCGCTCAGATGGAAGCTGCAGTGCATTCTGAGGCTGCTGTAGTGGCTTAGAATAGGAAAAAGAAATAATTGAACACATTTATTTCCTTGAAATTGCTGTTGAATTGATAACAAACTCGTTGATGGATTCCAGTACTGGAAAGCTGCAAGCTGAGACAGCTGTTGGGAATCATAGAATCATGGAATAGTTAGGGTTGGAAAGGACCTTAAGATCATCTCTAATGGAAAACATAAGAATTGACCAGAGCATAGAGCGTCCTTTGAGACAAGCTTTTTCACAACTTCTGGTTTCCCATAACTGGGATGTCACAACACTCGAAGGAGACCTCCTATGGAGGCTAAATAAGTTGATACTGTAAAATGATCTTAAGGTCCTTTCCAACCCTAACTATTCTATGATTCTATGAACAGGGCATTGCAAATAATGTATTTGGAGAACAGCTAAACTGAAATGTTATTGGGACTAAGGATCTTCTCTGATCAAATAACAGCAGGCTTGTAGTGTGACATGGCTGGAAGAGATGGCTTATGAAACTGTGGTCATGGTGTTGTCATTAGTCCTGGAAGTGTGGGGCTTCCTATATTTGTAAGAAAGCTAAGGGGGATGTCCTACCAGGACAAGAGAAAATTAAGTACTACCAGGTTGGCTAAGTAGAGGAATGGGTGGTAAAGGCATTGTAGGTATTCAAAAGGTATCTAATTAAGTGTGGTTGATTGCTGGGATGTGGTCTGAATAAAAGTAATGGTGTAGAAGACTTCTGCTTCAGAATTCAAACTAGGTTGAAAGCAGAGAACCTTACTACATAGAACCATTCTGCACTAGCTAAAGCATAGAGCATTTCGTACAACCAGTTAAAATATGATGGGCTTTTTGCTCTCTCCAGTGCCCCAGAATGCTGAAACTAAAAGACACTTTGAGTGCCAGCATTTGTTACTATGATGATGGTGTTTTATGAAGTCTGACAGTTCCGTTATCCTGAATGGGAGTATCTGAACACTTCTTCTTATGTCAATTCTTTAGCGCCAACAGAGACTTCAGAAAGAACGTTTAATGAATGACTTCTCCACGGCCTTAAATAACTTCCAAGCAGTGCAGAGACGAGTGTCAGAGAAGGAAAAAGAGACTGTAGCAAGGGCAAGAGCTGGCTCCCGCATCTCTGTAAGTACCTGTAGGAATCCTGTATTGATAAAGTGAAGTATAAGTCTTCTGAGTGACCTTGTACTTCACCATCTTGTACCAACTTCATAGCTGTCTATGGACACGTTGCTGAGTGCAGCTGAGGCTTCAGTGCATCAGTTTTGTCATTTAAGATGTTGTAAGTAGGCACTCATTTCAGTGTACCCCTTGTCAATGTTAGTAGAGGAGGGAAGGAATCCTGGTAGTTGCAAATGTTGTGGAGGATGAGATGCACAGTCACAGTATAGTTAATAGCCAAGAATTGCAAGCTTGCTTTTTGCCTGACATCAGCCCTAGATTATAACATTTAAGAGGTCATTTGGAAGCTTTCCACACCTTAAATTACACCTTAAGTCTCTCGCACTATGTTTCTTTATTTTCTCACAGCTTCTGTCTCGCTACTATCTCCAGTGTATGTTCAAACCTTCTCCCTGTTATGTTTTCACAAATCCCTGTAGCTACTAAGAACTCATAATAAAAAGACCAATGAAAGCATTTATCTCCCCTTGCCTTGGGGCTTTGTTGGGTGTGCATTCCGAATTTCTACGAGGAAATACATTTACCCTTTGGATTATGCTCTAAACCTTTTGCTACATGTTGAGAAAGGATGTGGCAAACAACAACATCTGAGTAAAGGGACTCGCTGCTTCCAATTGTGCAGTTGCCTCTGATTTGCAGAGATAATCTTAATTTAAAAGCTAAATGTAAAGATGAGTCTAATCTTAACTAACTTTAATCTGGAAGCTAAAGGGACGGTGGCATTCTTGGAGAACTCTCTGGACAGTTTATGCCTTCATTTTCAAGATACTCCTGTTGATCAACAATGTCGTCTTGAGCAATTAATATACAAGGGGTCTTGGTAATGTGTGGGACTCACAACTCCTTTATCTCTTCCAGGCAGATGAGCGGTTCAGAGAAGAGCAGCTTGTTTCATTTGATAGGTAACAACTTCTTGTCCTCTTGATGTTATACTTTTAACTACACAAATAACTGAAGTTTTGATGGCAAGATATTTCAGTGTAACTTGGGCCAGGCTCTGCTAACTGAATGCAAAGCAGAGAGATTTGAAATGCAATTATTACAGCACTTGTAATATACAATGTGCAAAATTAACAGCACACAACAGGATTTTATCCTCCTTAAATGTAGGTTGTGCCCTGAGGGAAATAGTCACCTTTCAGGCAGTAAGAGTGTCTGTCAAAGTAGATAGCTAAGTTTGTAAAATGTTGTGTCTACTCTACAATGTGGCAAAGAGAACCTGGGACACTGCAGAAGCTTCTGTGCTCACTGTGCTAGTTTCTACTGTGTGTTTGAGAAAACTGGAATGAAATCTGCTGGCCATGTCTGTATAAATCCTTTAACAAGAGACCTAGCTTACATGTCCCATCCCTCTGTAAATGTTGTCACAAATGAGTGCTGTCTCTATACAGTTGCAGGACCAGGAACCTGGGGATTGTTCTGTAGGAAACCTTTCAAGTTTCAACTCGCTGTTGCTTTCCTACCAAGGGAGGGTGGAAGTCCCTGTATGCAGAGAAAGGGTTGTAATTTCTTTCTGTCTCTTTCCAGTGGTGAAGATTGGAATCAAATGCAGTCTCAGGAAGAAGATGTGGCAATAACTGAACAGGACCTTGAACTCATTAAAGAAAGAGAAACAGCAATCAGGCAATTAGAGGTGACCAGTAGATCCTGCATAGTTAACAATATTAGGAGATAAACCAAAGAAGTCATGCAGTGCCAACTAATGGGATGGGCTGAGAAGATCTGAAAGTGGAGGAACAAAGTTCCTTGTAGAGAGGATTGATGCCAAGATCAATCTCCCTGTTCCTGTTGAAGGAGAATAGGTGTATTTTCCTTCTGTGTTGACTGGTGGTCCTTCAGGTGGTAGGAGCAACTCGTGGTACAATGTGCATCTCAATTCCATACTGTGCTAATTGCTAGTGGGATGAAACAAATATGCAGTGGCAGGAATATTGTAGGCTCCTATGGTAATCCCAGCTTCCACAGATAGCATCATCAAGTCACCTCAGTCAGCGAATGATGGCATCTGTTCTGACACTTTGAGCGATGATCAGAAGAGGTACTAAGAATGAGGCTTAGCAACATTGGAACGAGTGTTTGTTGTAACTTGTTAAACTGTTATCTTCAGGCAGACATTTTGGATGTCAATCAGATATTTAAGGATTTAGCCATGATGATTCATGACCAAGGAGATATGATTGGTAAGTGTGTTTGGGTAACGGGAGGTCTCTTCTTAGTTCAATTACATGTTTTGCCTACATAGATTAAATTTTCTAGTATTTTGTCTAAAAAGGATTGCATTTCTGATTTATTTTTTTAAACACTGAAGCTTTGAAATGTTTTACATTGAGTTCCTTTTTTTTCCATAGATAGCATAGAGGCAAATGTGGAAAGTGCCGAAGTCCATGTGGAAAGAGCCAGTGAGCAGTTACAGAGAGCTGCCTATTATCAGGTAAATTCTGTAGGCTTGCAGTATTGTCAGTGGATAGTTAAGCAGTAATAGAACAGGCATAGAGGTTTGCAGCACACCAAATAACCCAAACCACTCTGTGATTCCGTGATTTTAAACTGTATAGAAATGCAATGCTGTTTCTACACCAACCCCAAGTGACCAAGAGAAGATTGTATGAGAAAACTGCTGAAGATGTTTGGCTTTCTTTTGAAGCTGTAGTCTTGTCTATTAGGATGAAAAGTGGTAGATCATGTCACGTTCCCTTTCTTGTAGCCAACATGCAGTAAAACTTGTATTTTCCTTAAATAAGCAGAAGCAGAACTTGTCACATTGTGACTTAACTGCATCTCTTAGACCACATGCTCCTAAACTAAAGCATTTATGTATAGGATCGTGCAGTTTAAGGGCTAGTGTTCAGACTATACTGGTTACTGCTCTTGAATAAGCATGGGCATCTAGTGCTCCAGTTCACCCAAGTTAGTACCATTTACTGGCAGACCTGCTTTTTCCTCTTGTCATCTGCTTCTGGTGTCAGTGGCTTTTCTTTTTTTCCCTTTATTAGAAGAAATCCCGTAAGAAGATCTGCATCCTGATTCTTGGGCTTGCTGTGACTTCTATAATCATAGGATTCATTATCTGGCGGACAACATGATGAAATCTTCCCATGGAACCTAATCTCATTGCTGAGATTTTCTTCCCCTCCCTCAGAGCGAACAGGCTGACAAGTCTCAAAATTGAATTGACCACCCTGAGAGAGCACAAGCTGGAACTACTTCTAGTAATAGGTATTAGCAACTAATGTGCAGATAACTAGTATTTGGAATTAGCCATGGAGACGGTATATATTGGTTTATATACAAATTATATTGTTTTATGTAACTAAAATCTTGTGGGTTTGCTTTCTGTAATGTATTATTCCCTGTCCCAAGTGTATGCTGAAGTGTGATCGATAATTGGAGATGTCTTGTTGAGTGGCGCAACATTAACATTTTATATGTATAGGTAACTTTGTTGGACTGGAATGAGAATGACATTCAAAGGTGGCACAACACTGATTCACATCACCTTAATTCAGCAGTTTCTAAAATCTCCAGGATCTGCCCCATGTGTTTTATTAGTCTCCAGGTGGCTGTGGTTCTAGATTCTCTTCAAGAGGTGTTGTTACAGATTGGAAAGGCAAGAAGTGTGCATGGGTGATAGCTGGAACCACTGGGTGCTGGTCAGTTCATCCTCAAGACTTGTAATTGTGGTGGTGAATTTTTTGAGTGTTGGTGGGGTTGTTCTTTTCTAAAATGCATTACTTGAGGACAGGATCTTCTTTGACTTGTAGTCTAACACTGCAACTTAGAGAAACTAGCTGGTGGTTCATTGTTGGACAATTATCTTCCAATGTTGACTCTCAAGCACTAGAAATATAAAGTTTTAGCTGTTCACTAAGTGGTTTTAGAAGCTTCCAAGGAGAAAATAACACAAAGATGAGGAAGTGGGCACCTAAGGTTACAGGATAGATAAGTATTAGCTGAAATCTTGCTTCTGAAGAAGTGCTCTTGAAGCTCACTTGTAGTGCACTAGTAAATATTATTTGTGGCTTGTGAACATCTGGTATTTTCCACTGTTTATGAAACAGTGCAGAAACAGTGAAGTGCGGTGGTTTTCAGGCTGAGGTTGTATGTGCAATTGAAAAGATTGCTAGTTCCAGCTGTCTTGCTACTCAAGCTGGACAGGATCTAGCAGCCACTCATCCTTCAACATAGCTCTGAGCTGACATGCACTGAGGGAACACTAATCTGTCCAAAGCCCAATGGAGTGTGGTAAATGCAGCATATACTGACCCATTTTGTATTTAATCCTTATTCCATGTCTCCTGTATAATAAAGTAAGTGTGAAAGCTGGGGAGTGCGTTCTCCCATTTCCACAGTGGTTTGCACTATTGCACCGTCATTCCATCGAATAACCATCAATAAACACTTTTAAAGGTCTATCTTGGAGCTTCTTTCTCTTGCAGCTTGTCACTGGCACCAGTTTGCAGTTCCCTCTGTAAGCAGGGTGCAAGACTTTGCATCTGTTACAGAACTGAAGCTGGAGGAGAAACTGCTGTGGTCTTTGATTCTGAAGAATGAAACTAACTGAAACTAGTGAACTGTGCTTTCACTTGGACACACAAAACTCTGCAGAGCCCTTTACAACAGCTGATGGCAGAAAAATGACTGATGCCTGCATCAGTGTTGGGTGAACTTTGAATATTTGCCTGTTGCTGCAACTTGAAGTCTTTGCTGAGCTTGTATGGTAAAATCAGGCTTGAAAGCAAGGAAACACTGTGTGGTTCTGCTCCTTATTTAAAACTCTCTGACACGGGAGAGCCTGGGGCTTTGGGCACTGCCTGCTGCAGTGGGACAGTCCTTGGCATGTCTCACCTCCACATACACATTAACATGCTTATCTTGAAAGGGAGTCTGGGTACAGTGTTTGTAGGATCCATCTTAACTCTGTCCTGTTTTGGTCCTCTGAACACTGGCATTGAGGATACTACTCCAACTCACTGGACTCAGCATGGCTGTAATTGCTTGCTTACTTTCTCCTCTTTCTTTCCATCACTGAACTTAGCAGTGGAGCTGCTGCAGGACCTATTTTTAACAGTCTTGGCTGTGTTCCTGAGCATGTACAACCCCCAGGACTGCCATGGCTGCTGCTGCATCCTGGCACTCTGCGATCCTGGTGCTCCGGTGTGTTTCCTACTACTCGGAGCTGCTGGGAACTGGCTCTGGGAAGGCTGGTGCTGGCTGTGGGAGCCAGCCAAGGGATGCTGAGGCCTCTGTGAAAGGGCTCTCCGTGGGGATACTGGAGAAATGTGACTGACCACAGAATCCTGGAATGGTTTGGACTGGAAGGGACCTCAAAGCTCATCCAGCTCCAACCCCTGCCACGGCAGGGACACCTTCCACTAGGGCAGGGTGCTCCAAGCCCCGTCCAACCCGACCCTCAGCACTCCGCTGTCCTCAGCAAGTGGCCCGCGTCACTTGCAGCCGTTTATCGGCCGTTCGCTGCACACCGAGACCCGGAGCCTCCTCCCGGGCCCACGGACCCACACCGCCCTACCCCGGCCCCTCAGCGCCGCTCTCCGCGCGGTGCACGCTGGGATCGCGCCTCTCCTCCCGCCTCCCGTCGTGCCCCGGGCGCGCCTGAATGGGGCAGACACAAGATGGCGGCGAACGCGAATCCCGCCGGTGGCGGAGGCCTCTCTCTCTTCGAGTGCCCCAGCTGGTGAGCGGCGGGACGGAGCCAGGCCCGGAGTCAGGACTGTGGCTGCCGCACCGGGCCCATCGCGTCTGCGTTTGCCGCGGGCTGCCCACCGCGACGGGGGAGTGGCTGTGGGGCCGGG
>JASSUY010036712.1:0-160056 GCA_032466535.1 Forpus xanthops
CGGACCCTGCTCATACGGCGAGTGCTCACCATCCCGCTCGAACTGCTGCACAAACTGCCTCCAACCCGCCCTGTTCCTGCGCTGCCTGGGGCAGGTTTTTCCCCACTCAGAGCTGGTGCTGCTCCCTCTGAGCCAGCTGCTCATGTCCGCTGAGCTGCCGGCTCCTGGGCAAGTCCTGTCAAGGGCTTGAGACTCGCTCGGTGCCTGTTGCTGCTCCGAGTTGAAGCTTTTGGACACCAGGCCTCTCCCCACCCCCTTCAGGCGCTGTAGGCGTCCCCTCTTGAGACAGTCACCGCAATGCATTTGTGGTACAGTAGTCATGCAGCTGCAGAATTTTACTGAGCCACATTATTTATTTACTATTGTATTTTTAACTGTTTATTTGATGTTGAAAGCTGTGGTTAATAAATTAAGCACCCCTGATTGTGCCTTGTTTGGGTAGCCAGAGATATAATTGATTTCACATATATACTTCATATATTTGTCAGTGGAGTTTGTCTCCAGTTCTTTTGAGCCATGCTGCCTTTCAGCAGCCTGTCATTCATGTTGCTGCTCAAAATCTGATCCCCAGTAATGAAGAGTGTCTTGCTTGCACTGTGATGAATGCAAACCTTCGGTTCCTTCTTAAAAATTATTTTTGATGCTGCTCCGACATGTGAGAGGAAGATAAACTGATGTGTTTGGTAAAAATAAACACAAAGTATGTAAGAAACTGCTTGCAATTAATGTGATGGTTTCAATGTTTGTAGTGTATGGACTGCAGTTTCTCTTATTTCTTACATGTTGTTAGGGAATACATGTCTAGGAACTTGGAACAAGCAAGCACAAGTGTATTCTAGAAGGATGTTGACAGTGGTATATAACCTGGGAAGGTCACCATTTGAAAGGCAGCCTGTAGTACCCCTGCAGTCTATTTATCTTGTAACAATGGAACTGTCCCGTCTGCTGGCCCATGAGCAAAAGTAACAAAAGTCTAGGTGAAGCAGAAATTGGCTGTGCCTGTTGCTGAAATGAAAGGCTGCTTGAATTGTAGAATGTTTCTGTAGCAGTTTAGCAAGTGCTTGCTTGTTTGGAAAGCTGCCTTGCCTAGCTGTATTTATTTGTGACCCTGCTGAGAAAGATGAAATAGTCTTGATAGGATAAGCGTTCACTTGGCAAGGGAGAGTAGAGCATCAAAGTGAAGAGCAAAACCAACATGGTGCAAATTCATAATCCCAGTACAAATCAAGATTACTCATACAGCATTATGTGCTAAATATCACAAAGTGATCCAACTGATGCCTGGATAAAAACGTGAGCTCAAAATCCAGAGAAATTTAAGCATAAGACCCAAGAAATGAGTTGTTCTTCAGAAACAGATTTAGGAAGGTTGAGGGGGAATGTGAGGGAATAGTTTTATGTGTGGGGGTTGCGTTTGGTCTTTTTTTTTTTCCTTTGTTTTCCTAGGAGATGTGAATGTTTTCCATCTATTCTGAAGTACAATATTTTGTTTTGCACTAAAGGACCCTTTTTATATAAAAGTAGGAAAAAAATCTCAACTTCAAACTGCAGATACATGCTGCTTGTTGTCGAGCATTTCTCTCTCTGGTTGCTATCAGAAATACAGAAATAAAGCTGTGATCATGACTGTTTTTTCAAAAAGAGATGGTGAACATGATACAACTCACTTTTTTTTAAGATCTCAGATTCTTAAAGGTTTTATGGCTCTGGTGAGGCTGAGCTGCTGAGACCATGGGAATTCTGTTACCAAAGATATATTAGTTGTTATAACATTTTTCCCCAATGCTTTCTTCAAGTAATTCACTTTATTTTTTAGCTGTAAAGTACTATTTATGAATTTTGGACTTAATTGTAATTCTTTAGTGTGTCATTCTGCATGTTACGCATTCTGTTTCCCTGTTTTTTTATTATGGAGAGCTGTGTCAAGTAAGTACTTCCAGTAGGAATTTTGGGCTCATTTCTAATTTCTGACAGATTTGATCTGTAAAATTCAGTGTGAATCCAGCATGAATAGTTCTGAAGTTAAAAGTCAAAATCATTGCACATTTAACTTGTTCTTGCCTTCCATTCCTCTAGATTTGGACTCAGCAGGATCGGCAATTCATCCTTGATGCTTTAGCGCAGTTATTACTGGATAAAGAATATACTCTATTGATAGGCCGTCAAGTTCGGCCAATCTTGCTGGATTTGTTGGAAAGAAATGCAGAAGCCATTAAAGCTGGTGGCCAAATCAATCATGATCAGCATGAAAGGCTGTGTGTAGCAATGAGCAAGCTGGTTGCTGACCACCCTGATGTTTTGCCGTGAGTAATGTAGTGTCTCTTTTTGCAGCATTTGTTCATAAGGAGCACATGCCTGTGAGTGTTCACTGGGGAAGAGAGGTGGTGATACAATTTGGATTGTCTCACATGACAAATGTGTTCTGAATTGAAAGAATTATTTAGAAAACACAAGTCATAAACTCAGTTTATTTAGATGAAATTGTGTTGTAAGAGCTAAAATGATTTTCATCTTTATGATCAAAAGAAGAGCAAAATAGGTGAAAACTGCTCACAAGGAAAATTTCTACATTTAAGATTAGACCTGTAGGCCAGTAGAATACAAATTTACATAAGAAGGTATCAGTATTGCTTTTTCAGTAAACAAGAGGAAAGTGATTTCAACAAAGGCAGGACAGTTTCTACTTGATAAATAAGTAATGATTTCTTATAAGACAAGGTGTCTGTTGTCAGTTGATTGCTGAACTAGTCTGTCCCAAGTGCAAACAAAATCAAACATAGGCCTTAGTTCTCAATATGCTGTCAATGACAGTCTGGGGACCTCTGTTCTGACATTTTTATTAGTGGTTATTTTCCTTTCTTCTGCCTTAGATATCTGTGTTCTATCTTTTTCTCTCTCTCTTTTTTCTAAAGATTTGCTTTAAGATATTTTAAAAATACATCACCAGTTTTCCAAAGGCTTTTCCTGGAGAGCTCAGATGCAAACACAGTCCGATACGGGCGCAGACGAATGAAGTTACGGGACCTCATGGAGGCAGCCTATAGATTTTTACAAAAGGAGCAATCTGTTTTCCGGGAATTGTGGGACTGGAGTGTGTGTATTCCACTCCTAAGGAGTCATGACACTTTAGTCCGTTGGTAAGTTGATACTCCCAGATCTGCTCCATTGAATGTATCTGTATCTTAGATTGTCTTTAACAATGTTCAAATGCAAGTAGAAAAATCTTCAAATAATGCTAGAAAGATCTGTACTGATGGTATCTGTACATGTGCTTCTTACCTGATGTTTTGAAAGCTGTAGTGATCTGTCACAGGGTGAAACTTGGCTCTTGTTGTGCTTAAAGCTGTGGTCTGGAAAATCTTTTCAGGTAAGTTCAGCTTACCCAATGGGAGATGGTGAATTTGTCATTTCACCTCTATTGTAAGCCTTTTGGTATACCACATGCATTCTAGCATGTTATCCAAGGAAAAAGTAGAGATTAATCTACTGTCACGTCAATTTACGTTATGATAGTATATTATGCTATTTTGCATTGATACAGTATTTGCATGGTTTTTTGTTTTTTTTTTTTTTTTATTGCTTATATGTAGACATCTTGGGAACTGTAAAGCTTGGCTTATTTAAGCTAAGTGCTCTCTTTGGCATTGTTGCAGACTGCATGTGGTTTTGATCAGATGTTTTATGTTAAGTGTCTGCCTGCAGGGTTTCAACCTAGTCACGTGATCTACCTTATTTATGTGAGTGGTAATATTGATAATGCTTTATATTTATTTAAGAAAAGGTCTCTAATAGTCTTTATTAAAAAAAAAAGGCAACATAAATTCAGAATTATATTTGTAACACACAATTTTTAAATAATGTGTATAACTTAAGAAGGACAGGAACATACACTTAGATAGTCTTAGAAAAAGAAATAGAATTTCTAATTCATTGGCTGGAATGGGCTTATGTGGTGTTCAGCTAATAATCTTAAGTAAGTGAATCAGTGGACTTTGTTCTGAATCAACCTTCTTCTAACAACTCCCACCTCCGCACCAAGCTCACTGAAAGCTTTATTTCTTGGGAGGTAAAACCAGTGCTATAATAATGAAATTTTTATGATTTGTATTAAATATTCTTTTGTGGTTTCACAACTACAATGGGAGTCATTAGCTTCTTTTGGCACTGAGTCTTGAAATCATTGTGTTAGGGTTATTTTAGAAATAGTGTGGAATAAAAAGCAACTTTGAAAGGAAGTGGTAGGCGATGAAAAAAATCAGGCAAAGAAAACTTCATGTTCATTGTCTGGTATGTTAACTTCCATTTATTTGGGAAAGTGCTCTCCTTTGCTGTATTTCTATTGATCATTCAGTCCATCAGAGTATGCCATGACAGAATGGCTTTTCTCAGTTCTATTTCTTTAATCTTAAAGAATGTTAAGCATAGCACTAAAATAGTTTCTACAAAGAAAGTTTTCTGCATTTTTTTCCAAACTTGATGTTTTGTTTTGCAATTGCCAGTTGTCAAGCTAGATTTCTTAAGACTATGTTTTGGCATGTTTTGTTCTAAATATAATTTTTAGGTATACTTCAAACTGTCTTGCTCTGGTTACATGCATGAATGATGAGCATAAAGTGTCTTTCCTGAAGAAGATATTCAATCCTGAGGAGCTGATACATTTCAGGCTAAAGTAAGAACTTTTAACGTCTTGAACACTATTTGGTTTTGTTTGTGGCTTTCAGTTGAGTTAATAAATATGATTTCACAGGCTTCTAGAAGAATTTCGTCTGGAGAATGTGGAGCAGGCCCTTGTTTTGGCCAATCCAGACTCCTCATTTTGGCAAAAGGAGAAAGAACTGCAGTACACACAAGGTCATATAGTGTCGGGCGACCTCTCTGCAAAAGTAGTAGCTGTATGTGGTATTGTGCTGCCGAGACTGCAGCTTATTTCTGAAGAGCAGGTATGTAACCTAGGCTTAAGTGTGTACCTTTTTCTTTTTTTTTTTGTGTGTGTGTGTGTGTGTGTTAAGAATCCCTAAATTTGGTGATCTGACTTTTGCCCTGCTCAAGTGGTATTCCTGATGTGTGCTGTAAGCTAGCATTGCATAATGCAGACACTGCAAAGAAGCTCTGTGATGGAATGAAGCGTTGAAGACATAATAGCTGTGTAAACTCTATCTTCATATTCTTGCGAACATACTACAAAAGATTATTCAGCCTTACATAATATCTCCAGTTCAAGTTAAGGTGATATTCAATAGCTGAGTAAAGCCAGGTTCTGATACAGTTGCTTTTACCTGTAGGAAGTAAGTTTTTGTACTACACAGACATATTATCAACAGCCTTTCTCCAAACATATTCTCAGTTCTTCTCCGAAGCAGGGCTGCTACTTACTGATTGAGAAGGCAGAAAAAGGGGAAAGGAAGTAAGAGCTTCCTTACTCCGCTTGAGTGTCAAGTATAATGCAGAATGTAGTGCCTAACAGTTTTAGGAGCAAACAGTACTTCTGAGCAACAAAATTTAGCCTTTTTTCTCTTGAGATGCTGTTAATCTTGAACTGTTCAGGTTCTTTGTAGCTGCAGCCAGTATTCTTCTTGGATTTGCTCATTTAGGTACGATTTTAGCTGAGTATTTCTGTTTAATTTTGTGTCACTGATCTACAAAGAAATGAATGAAGATTTCCTATGTCCAGAATTTTGATAATAGCAGAAACAAGGAAAGAGGGGTTTCTTCCCAAATTTCTCCTTCTACCATCCCCAAACTTCTGCAGTTGATTTTGTTCTATTCTAGCTTTTTTTATGGGATTTAGGGTGCGATTTGAACTTCATTGCAGCAGGGGAAACTGTAGAGCTCTTTAATGAGATTCTTATTTGTGTGCCAGCGTCATTGCTGCTGCAGCTGTGCTGAACTTAGGCCATGCTATAAACTGCACTGCTGTGAAAGGATGCTCTTTCTCTAAAAGGGAGAAGAGAACTTCCGAAAAATGCATGCTTTTATTTTTTTTAATAACCACACAGGTGTTTCACTGATCTGTTATACACTGTAGTTCAAGTTATTCTGGAGAGGTTCCTGTTATAGCTGAGGAGATCTGATGAAGAAGTAGGAGCAAACAGTGGGGGAAAGCAAGTACTCTTAAGAACTAGCATTGTTACCAGAGAAGTACATGAAAATTGTAGCTGAAAAGGCCAAACTTAAATTCAAAATGCTTTTTTGGTGTAGTATATAGTCTTGCTTTCCTTTTTCTGGGCATTTTGTTGACAGGAAAGCACTAACTTTTTGCCATATGCTGGTATATAGGTGACTGTAGAAGAGTCACAATATTTGGAGAGTATCTGTAACACCGATTAATTACCATCCAATAAATTACATTCATTGCATTTTGAAAAAATAAAGATGTTACTGAATTTACCTCTTTTCTTTTTTCATGCACTGAGTTTGATCTGCCTGTGCAGAAAAAAGTAAATATAACAGTTAATATTCATACTTGCATCATCTGAATCTAACTGCTGTTTGATTTTTCCTGTCATTTGGATCCGTTCTGATGACTTTATTTCACTTATATTGCAAATTATATTTGGTTGACATGTGTTATGATTGAATAGTTACTATGTCTGTACTGAAAACTTAGTATGAACTCCCTTTGGGAACAAATTGTATATATACTTTATTAAGTATTCCACCTATAAAAGGTTTCTGATTAAATCTATTTTAATATCTGTCAGTAAATACAGTGTTAGAATCCTTTATTTTATTTGATATGTGTTGACATATCTGAAGGCCAAAATTTTCAAGTTGTCATACTCACTTTCCTAATCGTTCTGTGTTGTACAACCTGTAAAAAAAAAAGTAACAATTTTAATGTCATAACTCCGATTTCATGTTTGAACAGGAAAGTATCACCAGCCATTTTGTTTTGGTTGAATCTGCCTTCATGAATCTTCAAAACCTTGCTATTGCTGTAGCATATCAAACTCCTGTTCTATTAGAAGGACCAATAGGATGTGGCAAAACTTCTTTAATAGAATACTTAGCAGCTGTCACGGGAAGAGCAAAGCCTCCTCATATTTTGAAAGTCCAGCTTGGGGATCAAACTGATAGTAAGGTAACTGCTAAAGGTATTTTGTAGTTGGATGGCTAGACATAATCTTTCCTTAAAGCGTGGGCTTAATTTTCTAATAAGATAATGTTTAACTTTTTCTCAAAGACCCCACAACCCCAACTCTGCAGTTGTTGTTCTTACTGTTGTTGAGAATAAATAAATATGAAGAAATGTCACAGTTAAGCTTCAGTAGGTTTAAAATTCTGTGCATAATTTTGCTGTATCTGTTTCATTCAGGTTGTTTTATCAAGTGTTTCTATGTGGAAGAGCTCTATTTTTTATTTTATATATATTATTATTATTTAAAAAAAATATTTGTGCCAGGGAGAAGAGAATTTTAAAATTACTCAGTCTGATGCCAAAGGCTTGTATGGACAATTTCAGTTCAAGTGAGCTAATGTTAGTTTAATCTGATTCCAGTTTTTCTGTGGTAAAGCTGAGATGAAGTAAGGTCCTGTAATGTTGAAGACACTTGCACATTCATAATGGTGATTTAGCTCTACCTGTAGAAATAAAACCAGAGATTAATATAATTTGACATTGTTCTGGTTTTGCATATATAACTTTTGAACTAGAATTGATTTCTATTGTTTGGTTCAATTTAATTTTCCAAGGTGGTTAATACCTTCCAGAAGTGTCATCTGAAGATTTTTATTAGCATGCATAAACACCTTGTGTAGAACATCTGATTTCACCATCTCACAATTGTTCTCTACAAGAGTATCTTTTAATATTAAGATTTGATGTTAAGAAAAAGTGATGAAGTTTAAGGTACAAAATACATAGCAGATCAAGCATTAATGTAATTACTTAAGGCATACTTAAATGTGGATGTTAGAACTTAACAGAGAAACACCACTTGACTGATTTTGTACCTGAGTAACTTGCTTTACAATTCATCTTGCTAGCTTAGTCAGAGATTTCTCAAAAACGTGAAATAAAGTTCAGTGCAACCTTATACAGCTTTATATGCTGCACTGTTGATAGTTAATTACGGTGGCACAGCTCTTGTAAATTCACTGTCAGTTATGTGGATCATTTGAATTACTGTGTTTCAATTAGATTATTGTAGATGTGGAGGCGTGAAACTTTTGTGTTTTTCTTCCATAACTAAAAATGTGTAATGCCAGGCACTGATAACTGGGTGGATTTTTAGTAACATAGAGGCCAAGTAAGTGTTACATACCAAACTCAGTCATTGTTGTAAGTTCTTACTCTTTAAGTTTTTGAAATATGCAATGAGCAAGTCTCTAATTTACTGGTTGTTTCCATCACAGACGCTGCTCGGCATGTATCGCTGTACAGATGTACCAGGGGAGTTTGTATGGCAGCCTGGAGCCTTGACACAAGCTGTTACCAAAGGTCATTGGATACTTCTGGAGGATATTGATTATGCTTCTCTGGATGTGGTATGTAGGTTCACGTTTGTTGTAAGGTACTGGTCTGGTCTTAAGGCCCATACTAGCAATTTTTTTAGTCTAATCACCCTGAGATCTGCAGCTACATGCTGAAAATACTGCCCCTTAAGAAGGGATTAGAAAGAATTAACTTGTCTGCCTGCATTCACACATTAGCACACCATATTAGTCTCTGTCACTGTTTTAGAGTAGTAATGGCACTGCCACTGATGCCAAATTTCACTCTGAAGATTTGGATTTGCACTGATAATGAGCTATGTACCTTTTGAATCATGTTTTAATATTTGAAAACAAATGTGGCCCTAAATACCACAGAATATTGTCACTGTGGTTCTCTTAATAAGACTTTTTTTTTTTAGTGTTTTTGTTATGTGGGAGGCTTTTGTTTTGCTTTTCTTCCTTTTTTTTTTTTTTTTTTTTGTTATGCATTTCTTACCTCTGGCTTGGATACTAAAAATGTGTTATGACATTAAGCACTTTAAGTTTTAACAGATTTCCTGTATACAGCTCCAGAATGTCATCCTTCCCTTTTCAAGTAATGACCGCTGCAAGCGTGTCTTCTGCAAGAACAATGTCATAGAGATGTTTTGCTGTGTAGGCCTGCTGGACATTCTGCAGTTGTTTTTCTTTCATATCTGTTCTGTAAAGCATCCTTTGTGTGGCTAAATAACCTGACAGCTTGTTTATTGGGTTTTAGGCTTCTGAAATATAGGGAATTTATAAGAAAGCCAAGAAATACTGCTTGTATACAGTAGACAGTTTTTCACTGCCAAAGGATCATGCACTTCTTTGCTTTTGTGGGCTCAGCTCATTGCACTCATCATAAGCATACCCTGAGTAGCATCCTGCATTAATTTCCCCCTTTCTTCAGGTCATCCCTTCATGCATCTAGTCTTCCTTCTCTATATCACAGCCTGTGTGCTTGCCTCCCTCTGTGCTGAGGGGTCGTTGCTTTCTTACCTCCCATTTTTTCCTTCCAGCATTATTATTGTGATTCTCCATGGAAGGATAGATTGTTTAGATACGAAGTTCTCCTGGTGGTAGCAGGGTATACACTGAAAGGTTTTGGTGATTGAGAATGGCATCTTTGAGATGCAGGTCATCTTTGTTCAGGCAGATAAAATAAGGATTCTGAAACAGAAATGTTTAATAATTCATTTGACAATTCAAAATAAATAGTTTTGATCTAGACTTGCAGTGTAAAGCCTGTCATTTCCATTCTCATCATTAAATCTGGATACAGGAGAAAGATACGTGGGGCTTTGGGCCACTCGGTCTTGTGGAAGGTATCCCTGCCCATGGAGATTGGAACTAGTTGATCTTTAAAGTCCCTTTCAACCCAAGCCATTCAGTGATTCAATGAAGATAGGTAAACGTTACACTTGTGACTTCCACTGCTAATTAAAATTGCCAGGGACTCTGCAATTCCTGTTAGCATCACTTGAAATGCAGTCTGTGAGAATGGTAGCTGCTGACAATGTAGTGGTGCTCATCAGGAATGTTCTAGTAGCTCAAGTGTAAAATGAGCATGGGTGGGTGTGCTGTCTGTTACAGTTTGACAAAAAAATTGTTCTGTCTGTTTTCTTCTCCAGATCTCTGTACTGATTCCTCTTTTGGAAAAAAAAGAGTTACTGATTCCTGGTCGTGGTGACTGTTTAAAAGTAGCATCGGGTTTCCAGTTTTTTGCAACCAGGAGGTAGGCTTGTAAAATTAAATGAGGTTAAGAGTATGGATATCCTGTTTTTAAATCGAAGACAAGAACTGCGACGTACTTGGGCAGGCGTATTTTAGCAATTTCCTTTAACAAGCAGTAGAAGCCATAGAAATCATGAAGGGGAATTTTTTCACTTTAGAGCAGCCTTACATGAAACTTGAAGGGGGAAACCCTTTTAGAACTAACCCGTCACCAAAACAAAATGCCACTCTTGGAAATAACTGTGTGAAGTAGGTTATGATTGTTATTCACAAGGTGTCTTGGCTTGCTGGTTTTAACAGCACCTGTGTAAAATATTTCTTAGTTTTGCTGATCTTGGGGTAGTTCTTAGTCTTATCTACTAAATGATTAGTTTTGGGGGTTTGGTTGTGTTTTGGATTTGTTTTTTTTCCTTTTTCCTTCTATGTCCTTTACCCCCTTGAAAAGCTGTATACCTGTATTGCTTGGAAGATATTTTTTTAATTCTGTTTTCTAAACAGGAAAATATTTAAGGTACTCCCCCTGAAGGTTTCACTATAGTAAGGGCCCATGCCTCAGATGTCAAAATGTCATAAGTATCAAGATTAAAGGTTAGGGTATCTAGAAGGGGAATGGTTACATAGTTTTCATGATTTGTAATTTGCTTCAAAGCCTGTAACAGATTTTCCTGCTTTTGTCTTCCTTCCATAGATTTCTTGTTTTCTTTGATGTATCTGGTCAATTTTTTTTACCTGGGATTTAGTCTTTTTGGATTCAGCTTTTGTTTATTTTCCTCAACTCCTAATTTTTCTTCTTCTGTATATTTGGTTGGTATGGTTTAACTCCAGCTGGCAACTAAGCCCCACAGAGTTGCTCACTCACTCCTCCCCAGTGGGATGAGGGAGAGAATCAGAAGAGTAAAAGTGAGAAAATTCGTGGGTTGAGATAAATAGAATTAAACCAGTGAAGGAAAACAAGAAATTCACTTACTGCTTCTCATGGGCAGGCAAGTGTTCTGCCGTCTCCAGGAAGGGGAGGGCTCTAGCACATACGTTCCTTGGAAAGACAGATGGCATCACTCCAAATGCCCTCTCTCCCTTTCCTTCTTCCCACAGCTTTATATGCTGAGCATGACACCATATGATATGAGATTTACCTTGGGTCAGTTAGGATCAGCTGCCCTGGCTGTGTCCCCTCCCAGTCACTTGTACCCTGCCAGGCTACTCACTGGTTGGGCTGGTATGAGGAGCAGAAAAGGCCTTGGCTCTGTAAGCAGGGCACAGCAGTAAGGAAAACTTCCCTGTATGATCAACACTGTCCAGCACAAATCCAAAGCATAGCCCCATACTAGCTGCTATGAAGAAAATGAACTCCATCTCAACCAAAACCAGCACATTGGTGAACGGTTTGTATTGCAGCAAATTATAGTTTCCATTGGGCACATTATGTGGAATATTATTTGAAAAACACCAAACAAAAAAAAAAAAACACTAGCATAACAAACAAACAAGTAGAAAAACCCAAACCCACAACCAAAAAAAACAAACTACAACCCAGTATCTCATACTTTGCATGTGCAAGTCGCCTTGCACAGTGGATATAACACGTGACTGCATAGTTATTTGTGCAGGAAAACAAAAAAACAATGGACAAAATACATGATGGAAAGGACTCTGAGCAAAAAGAATGAAAAAAAATAATCAGGAAACACTGTGGAGGGGGCAGAGACTGGAGGTGCTTTTCCTGCATCTGCAGTAGAGTACAGATCCTTTAGGATCCTTTAAAATCTGTGAAGGTAATTCCCAGGCCGCTTCTGTCAGGCTTCTCTCCTAACAAAGGGTTACTCTTCTCCTAACAAAGGGTTACTCTTCTCCTAACAAAGGATTCTGTATGATTCTTCTGATAGACTTAACTCACTGTCTGTCATCTTTCTGCAAGTATCCCCAGGGAGATTTTGCACTACAGGGGGAAAAACACTGTGATAAAAGAACAGGTAATTTGAAAAGCAGAGATATGCACGATAGGGTGCATGACAGTGCAGTGGCAGACATTGCATGATCTATACATGTGTGTTATGCTGTAGCAGAGGTATATAAAACATTCTTTGCACAGGAATGCTCTGAAAACGTGGAGTTCCACAATATGGTGTGTTTCTTCATGTTATTTTGATTTAGGATATTCAGTTGTGGTGGAGGTTGGTACCGGCAGCAAAGCAGCCATGCTGCTCTTTTGGACAAATATTGGACCAAAATACATTTGGATAACATGAACAAAGGAGAACTCAAGGAGGTATGGTGTGTGTTGCTCTGTTGTAACATATGAATAACTGTTTCAGTTTATAGTGGTAAATGTTCTTCTGTAATAAATTTGATCATTATTTTTATCTCCAAGTTCCACAATACACCCTTATAATTTCAGATTTATCCTTTGAATTGGATTGGACAAAGATTCCTGAAGCTTGCCTTGGCAAACACAGTTCAGCTTTGAATGGGTCTAAGAATCAAATTGCTTTGCCATTTTGTAGTCCACAGACATTTAAAAATAGGGAGAAGAATAAAAAAAAATGACTTTACTCTAATCCCAATTTCTAAACTTTGAGATTGAAAATAGTTGTCAGTAGAAAATGTTATTTGTAATTGATATCTTTTGTTAGCATCTAGCTGAACTGATGTTGAAGATGACACCTAGAAAGGATGAATATTGTAGTGGAGCTTGGCTGTTAAAACCTTAAGAAAAAAGGGAACTTCGATGCTAAATCTGTTACTTACCACTAGGTGCTTTCTGTTCTTTTTTGTAACTTTGTAGCTCAAGTCACAGAAATACATAAATTAAACACTGTAAGGCTCTGTAGTAGAAGAGACAGTGATAGAAAACACTCCATGCTTGTCTTGAAAATGGGTTCATGTCCTTCTGGTTAATCTTTAAGGTCAGTCTGGCAGGGTAGTGCCATTGTTCTTGGTCTTTATCTGTGAAGAGCTGATTTTCTGAAGCAATAATTTTGGTTAGCAAGCATTAGTGGGCAGAACTGAGCTGAAAGGAATCACAGAAGAAAAATTAACCTTTTAATGTGTCTTTATCAGCACAGTGAATAGATAACATGAATGCTCAAAAAATTCAGTGGTAGAAAGGACAGGAGGTAAGAACTTTGGTTATCTTTATTTAAGATACACTTGAATGTACCTTTTGTTCTTGCTGTTGGCATTTGTGCAGGTGTATTAAATGGAGTAGAGTTGGCAGAATTCACTTTTGGATTCAAATCAATATTACGCCTGTCACAATAACTCTTTATTTTCTTCAGATAAGAGATTCCAAGACAGTGGTTTTGTGCAGCTTGTTATTGAGTATCTGTTGAAGTGTGTCCTGTTAGATTTAGGGGGCTTGGTGTTTCCCATGCTAAAGACTTCTTTTGTTTGTTTGATGTTTACGCTCAGGTTCTTCAAAGAAGATACCCCAAGCTTGCACTTGTAACTGATCATTTGCTTGACATTTACATTCACCTTACGGGAGACAAGTATCAGGCATCAGAAAACAGTGCTTCTAGCTCCAGGCACATACCAGAAGATTCACCAGAATCAAGATCAGAAAATAAGAAACCAAATCTGGAAGGGAGAGAACTATCTCTAAGGTTGTCTTTTCTTACATGTTTATTAGGAGGAAATTTAGTCAGCTAGCTGCAAAAATGAAAGGCTCTTTGTTATTTTCTGAATTTCTTTTTTAGTAGTGATGGAAGTTTGAATAATTGGAATCTCATAAAAACTGGAAAACTTAATGTATCTTAAAAATAGTCTGAAATATGTAGAACTTATTTATTATACTTTTTTTTTTTTTAAGGAAAAAGTATGGGTTTTGTCATGTATAGTACTGACTTGGCGTCAAGCCATATGGATTACTTTTCAATTCATTTTAACACAGCATATCAGTTCTAGTGAAGAACTGAAATGTACTGTATAATGTTCTCACAATAACTATTATATAACATTTTCAGCAACTGTATGTGCTTATCTAGATAATTTCATATTAGACACAGCATTCTAATGTAGAGATGGCTGCAAATAACCAGATCTGCAATGTACTGTTAATTTCAGAATTTTTGTGATGAAATGCAGCTTGATGTTCAGTTATTTCTTCCTCTTATACAAAATGTCAGTTCTACGCATGGGATTTCTGTAACCAGTAGTGCTTTGTGAATTAACTGGTAAATAATAGATGTAGGTAGCACCTAGTATTTTTTGTGAAGCAGAAGAATACCACCAATTTTAAAACAGCAGTTGCTTTTCAAGTATCACATGTTGCTTTTTCTTACCTTTTGAAAGATTTTATTGTTGATGAGAAATCAGTATCTTGAAAAAATAGGGGGGCTTATGCCTTTTAAGATGAAAAGCTTGTTGCTTTTCTTGTTTTCAATTATGTAATGAATTTATGGTTTAATGAAGTATGTATTATCTGTTTCTAAGCAATGTGTCTGAAAGCAACACTATTGGTCTTTATGTGCTCAGCTCCTCTTTAGAAGGCACTCTATTTACATATATGTCTTCCCGTGTACAGCTTACACAACAGCTAAATATACAATTGCCAGAAGATGACATTATGAACTAAGCTGAACCTGAAAGAAGGAGCTATGCATTTTGCTTTGATTGTACCAACTCTTTTCATGTTTCTTTTTAGAGACTTACTGAATTGGTGCAGCAGGATTGCTTACAACTTTGACAGTAGTTCCTCAACCACAGCAGTGAATATTTTTCAGGAGGTGCGGTAAGACTTGATTCAGAAATTGCTTACCCAAACTCTAGCATTGCCTCACAAATCTTAAAATACTCTATTTGGGAATGTGAGATGGGACTTCAGTTTTATCTGGATTAATTGGACTGTAATTAGAATGTTTGTGGTTCATCTAGTGGAGGCTTTCACAGCCACTAGGAAGGTTGTTTGCAGTAATGTGCTGAAAGCCAATCCAGACTTACTGCTGTCATACAGACAGCATGCTGCAGCATAATTTTAACTGATCTGAGCTAGAACTGTATATGACTGAGAGCAGAAGTTTTGAAATCTCCTTTTTCTTGTAGTAAGAGGCTTCTTTTTTACTTCCTTATGCATCAATTTAAATTCCAGGTTTGGAATTTTTCAGGTGTGCATCAGTCAGCGGTTTTAAGATGTGAGGTTTTGTAACATTACTTCCATCTCCATTTTGGTCCATTTATCTGACTTCTGTGACTGGGCATTGAAAGTCTTTGCTTTCATTGAAAACCACAGAATTTAGAAGTTCTTGTAACATCTTTTTGATCTCCATTGTTTGTCTCAATCCTTGGGCAATGAAATAATTTTATTTACTATGCCTGGGTTGTAAATTAAGATGGTGCTTGTCAGATTATATCATACAGAATTTGTATTGAAGAACCTGGTTTGTTTGTTTTCTCCTTGACAGGCATTGGACTGTTTCACAGGTATGCTGTCCAGCCAAGGGAGCAGAATGAAAATGGCAAAAGTTATTGGAAGTAAACTAAACATTTCAAAAAAAAAGGTATGTTGAGCTGTGACCTTAACTATTCTATGATTCTATGATTAACATGATGCTTATTGGTAATTAAGTTATAATTTTTTTAGTGATGACTTTAAATGTGTTCTGCTCTTTTTCTTAAAAATTATGCCCATCTTTCTGTCCCAAAATATGTTTTTTGCTCTCTGTGCTATCCCAGGGTCTGTGTTTTCCTTCCTTTTTTTCAGTTGTGGTTTTCCCCGTGCACCTCCCCCCCCAGCCCCCCAAAAGTTCCAGTGGCTCTGTTTCAGAGCAGATTGCAATGGCCTCATAATGCAAAAGAGGGATCACACAGCTGGAATGGCGCAGGTTCCTAAGCATATAATACTGCTAGATGCACAGAGTAGTAAAGAGTATGTTTTTTCTTTGGTGGTTACAGTGGATTTTAAGCACTTAGACAAAGAGTTTAGAGAGATTTTCCTGACTACTTGTTCTGTAAACATTGATTCCAAAATCAAGTACCTCTCTAGAGCCTTGGAAATCTCTGTATTAATAGTATGTGATATAAATGGCTGAGTTAAACTAAATCATTACTTTGTCAGCTATTTCTGACTGTAGAAGTTTGATTGCAAAGAAAATCCCCTCCTTTCTTACTTTAAAGATGTGAAAACTTGCCGGCTGGCTGGACAGATGGATCCCTGAAACTTCTATGGATTTTTCTGTTTGTCCTTCATTCCTTATATTATTACAATGCAGGAATGTATTATCTTCTGCCAGTCGCAAAATATGCTTGTTTATATAGAAGTATTCACCCAGGCTTTTCTGAGGTGGTTGTTAGACCTCCTGCTAGTAAATGGACCCATTACCAAATTATTAAATGGAAGTATGTTTGTACAGACAGTAACACTTCTGAGGTTATTCAGTATTTCAGGTGTTGAGTATGTAAAACATGCAAAATGCAAAATCCTACCATGGAAAACTAGCTTGCTTCAAAGTAATACTGGTAGCATAGTGTGGGTGTTTTTAGTGTGATGTTGTAGGCAGCATTAGTATTGGAAATGTTAATGCTTTCTTCACAGGTGGAGTTCTTCTGTGAACTCTATAAACCAGAAATTCTAGTACAGGAACAAGAAGTCTCTGTTGGAAGAGTGCATCTAACGAAGAAACAAATCCAGGCTGTCACTATACAAAGGTAGAATATCTTGTAGTGTCTATATGAATCAAAATATTTGGTGTTAGAATAGAATAGATTACAAGTCATAGCTTTTTTTTTAAAAAAAGGCAAATTGGACATTCTCCTCTAATAAAAAAATGTGATGAGTTCTTGTGGTCTGCGTTTTACCTTTTGTATCCTTAAGTCTGTCTGTGTCATACTTTTGCAACCAAAGCATTGAGATTTTAATCTTTTTTTGAACAAGATTTTCTTTAAAGCAGTGTGGATCCACAGCTGTCATAATGAGATTTTGGTGGCTCCATGTTTGTGAAGGGAGGTTTTTGTAGTATGTGGCACTAACTCCACTGGCAGGAAGTCCTGATTTTTTTTTTTCTAGGTTGCATATTGATAAAAATAAGTGTCTTATAAGAGTATCTTGGAATTAATTTTTTCCAAACCTGCAATTTTACTTAAAGTTCATAAATTCAACCACTCTAAAAAATAATAAAGCAAAAATTCGAATGAGCTTCTTCGTAAATCTTGGGTTTGAGTTGTTTCCTTTGTTTTTTCAGAGCAAAACCAACCTTTGCAGCCACACGGCCGTCTGCAGTATTGATCGAGCAGCTTGCAGTTTGTGTTGTCAAAGGAGAGCCTGTGCTTTTGGTTGGTGAAACAGGAACTGGCAAAACCTCAACTGTTCAGTACCTTGCTCATATTACAGGTATGTCAAGTATGAAGACTGTAACTTACACAACAATGATTTAAACAAAGAAACCCCACAAGTTGATGGTCCTTTATATTTTTTGTTTCAAGGACACCGTTTGAGGGTTGTCAACATGAACCAACAAAGTGACACTGCAGATCTCCTAGGGGGGTGAGTCACTAACAGTTGTCTATTCAGTGTAACAATTGGCAGCATGAGAACAAGCTTCTAATTTATCTATGTGATAAATTCATTTAAAAGTACAACCTAATGTCTTTTTAAAAATGACTAACCAATATAAATATGTTGTAATATTCACTGGGCATACTGGATGGTAGTAGTAAAAATACTAATCAGGGTGATCCTGTCTTTATAAAAGCGCCTAAGAATGTGCATTTAAATATGTGCAATTTTTACTTCAGTCATTACTTAAGCAAAAAAAACATTAGAAAGGAACTCTTGGAAACCAGGCTTCCTTCATGCACAGTGTTGTTTCAGTAACTGGATTTTTTTTTTGGTTCACAGGCGCTAGCTCCTTTTGTGTCACAAATAAGTAATGGCTCTTTTGCTTCTTTTCAGTTATAAGCCTGTAGATAACAAGCTGATCTGGCTACCTCTGCGAGAGTCTTTTGAAGAACTCTTCTCCCAGACATTCTCTAGGAAGAAAAATCAGACATTCTTGGGACACATTCAGACCTGCTACAGGCAGAAACGTTGGCACGATCTGCTGAAACTAATGCAGCATATTCATAAATCTGCTATTAATAAGGAAACAAAAGAAAATGCATCTGGTGAGAATTCACACTGATTAAACACATCATTAGTGTTAACCGTTGCAGAGAGTAGATACTGCTGAATTTGTTTGTTGAATCTGTGGGGTTTTGTTTGCATTTTATTTGTTTATTTTTAATACCTCTTTATTACATCCTTTCTCCGAACCCAGGATCTCCTGTTTACTAGACAGGCGCTTTAACCAACTAAGCCATGGCAAGTGTGAATTTGAATCCCATCCTTGTCAGTCAGCTCTGTGCATCCCAGATAAGACTTTGTTTTTGTGCCAAAAAGAACTGTTGTGGTTTAAGCCTGGCCATAAATCTGCCACACAGTCGCTTGCTCACCCTTCCTCCCCTTCCTCCCCCTGCTCAGGGAGGGTTGGGGAGGAGAATCGAAAGAATGTAACTTCCACAGGTTGAGATAAGAACAGTTCAGTAACTGAGGTATAACAGAAACCACTGCTGCTACCACCAATAAATAATAGTGATAAAGGAAATAATAAGGGAGGAGAATACAGCCACTCACCACCTGCTGGCCGATAATCAAGATGTCATCTGTAGAACTTTAATGTTTTTGTTGCTCAACCAAGCTTAAATTTGTATCTGTGCTTGAAAACAGTTTGATTAAAATACTGGCGGTTTTGGTGCTATTGTTCTGATGGTACAAGCTTAAATTTGTTTTGTGTTTAGGCTCACTACTGAAGGAAAAGTGGGAAGCATTTGGTCTTAAACTGAATCATGCCCATCAACAGATGAAAATGACAGAAAATGCACTTCTCTTCGCGTTTGTTGAGGTATTTGGACATTTGCATTTTGGTGCTAGGAAGAATAAGGAGAAGCATTTAAAAGACTTTGCAATCAGTATGATATAAATAACTTCCTGACATGAACCTTGCTGTGAATAGAACTTGCTCCATGATAACTCTCTGGAATGAAGTATGGTACTTTGAGAAGGCGGCTGTTAGATGGGGGGGGGTGGGAAAATGTTTTGTTGTAACATTAATTTAATGCTGTAAAATAGGAATTAGGACTGGTATGATAGAAAGAGTATCAGCAGTGTAACATATTTTTTTAAAGTATTCAAGATTAAAAAAATATCTTGACCTATCTCCAGTACAGCATACTCCTCCCTAGGGATTCCTGTGAAGGATTTAATATTAAGAATCTGTGCTATTTATCTAGAAGCTGTGTTTTGGAAGTGTTTCAAACCCATGGTATAATATTCTAATGGCATTTAAGTGTGATTAGGAGAAACTATGATGGTTTATGCATGTTTATTCCTTGTCACCCAGTTAGTCTGAATATATGCTTTCAAATTTTATATGAAGTGTGTAAAATGTTGACTGTTCTCTTTCTAAAAAATTGCTATAATAGTTGGAGAACTATTAGTGTAAAAGTTGGAGGCTTAAGTGCAGTTTTAATCAATAAGGTACAGTTCCCTGAGTAAAGTAATACTGTTTGCGTCTTAGTTTGGAATTCTTTAGATTAACTGGTGTCAGTGAAGCTTATGCATCATAGTGATATAGAAATCAAGAGAGCTTAGTTCTATCTGAGCCAGTCCAAATGGTAATTGTTAATGGTGATAGCTGACTTGTGACTTGCAAAATAATTGCTTTTATTAAAGGAGAGCAGTAAAACTGCTGTTGCTCTAAAAGTTGGAGTTGCCATTTGTGTAATCAACCCACAGACTGTAAAACAAGTATTTCCAGCATGTAGGTGCTTCACTTGACTGCTGGCGATGGGATTAACAAATTGATCTTACTCTTAGGGCACTCTGGCACAAGCAGTAAAAAAGGGTGAGTGGATTTTATTGGATGAGATTAACTTGGCTGCGGCAGAGACTTTGGAGTGCCTGAGTGGTTTACTGGAAGGATCATCTGGGTCGCTGGTGTTACTAGACAGAGGAGACACAGGTACTATTTCTATGCTTGCTCATGCTATATCTTGCTATCCAGTTAATTGAACTCCCTATCCTATATGGCTCAAAATAATTTAAGAACATTTACCATTAAAATGAGTGTGTCCAGAAGAGAATAATGTATTCTTTGCGCAAAAAGTGGTGGTTGTAGTTCATGGTGGCTCAGGTCAGGGCATTTGTGCATGCAAGAGCTCTAGCTTTTGCCTCTTCAGACTCTACAAGGAGCAGATCTCTCTAATGCCCTCAGTAAGCAATGCTGTCTCTAGAGACTGTTCAAGGAACATAGCCTTTTTTCTTTAAACAAAATTGAGGTGGCTTGATGGATATGAGGTTCAGTTGCTGCTGCAGTAATTGTTTTTCGCTGATCCTGTGGGTATACTGTCCAGCTAGAAATAAGCATACAAGTCCTTTGCTTTTTCTGAGTCCATGTGAGTTGACCCCAGCCAGTATCTAAGCACCCATACAGCTGCTCTCTCATTCCTCCCAGTCCACCACCACCCAGCAGGATGAGGGGAGAGAATAGGAAAAACAAAAGCAAGAAAACTCATGTGAAATGAGTCGTGCAAAGGCAGTCACTAACCAGCTTCTGCAAGCAGACCAAAGTCCAGCCAATCTTTAAGAGACAGCCACCTTGTTAGGGAAAAATCACAGCCACCTTCTTCCTCTACCCCAGTTCTTATTGCTGAGCATGATGTTACATGGTAGAGAATATGGCTTTGGCCAAACCAGTTCAGTTTCAACAGTGTTCCCTCCCAGCTTTTTTCTCACTCCTAGCCTGTTGCTGGGGGAGTGGAAGGCAAAGTGAGGGGAAAAAAGAAAGCCTTCATGCAGTGCCAGCACAATTCAACAGTAGTGAAACATTGGTATGTTCTTAACAGCACCACAGGGGCTGTTGTGAAAAAAGTTAACTCCTTTCTAGCCAGATGCAGAACCGAGGTAAAGCTGAAAAATGCTATTGCTGAATACTGTTTTCTGGAGATACAGGCAGAGACAAATGTTGTTATGAGCCTCCTAAGCTGGGTTTTTTTCCTAGCAGAGGGAAGCACTGGCTGTTGATCTGAAAAAGGCAAAAGGAGTTCAAAGTTCAGGGCTTATGTAATTTTTGAAATGTTTTGCATTGTTATAACATCCTGCTACTCACAAATGAAAGTCGGGGCTTCACTTGATTGTGGCTGTTGGGGAGATGCAGAGATACTTCTGATAAAATTATGTGGGGCCATTCTCTGAAAACTTTTCACCCTGGCATTTTAAGAAAAATGTAGTAGTGCAGTAAGAGAAAACTGGCTTAAATAAAATATACCTCATTTAGCATAATAAATATCCTGTGTTGAGCATTAACACTGTCTCATTTCTGTTTTACTTCAGAGCCTCTTGTTCGTCACCCTGACTTTCGCTTGTTTGCATGCATGAATCCAGCTACAGATGTTGGAAAGAGAAATCTTCCTCCAGGAATAAGAAACAGGTAGGAGATAGTGATTCTGTGAAAAGATACTTAGTCATTGCCTTTTTCAGAGTTTTAGCTAGCTTCATGAGTTGACCCAGTGAGGAACGTTGTCTTTGAAGACTGAGGATGTAAGTCTGAACTCAGATTAACTTCCTATGAGAGGTGCTTTCCACATCATGGTGGAGGTTTTTCATAAAATAACATCAGGAAAATACTTCTGTAAAATTGCTGAGCCATAAGCAAATGGTCCAGGCATGGTGTAGAGTGGTGCCACCAAGGGTTAGGGAATGACCGTTCTTTGTCAGTGTCTGGGAATGTTACTACAGCAGTTTATGTTCTCAATGGGGTTAATAAAGACGAGAGCTTTGTGTCCTTTAGCAAGCTTTCTCTTGATAACTCAGAAGTGTTGATGATCCTTGCAAAAAAGTTTGTGTGATACTAAAAATATTTGATGTGTGACCTTCAGTCATTTAAACTGCAGCCAGGAAATGAGTTGTTACAAATACATTCTTCAGTACAACCTGTTCCTGAAGGCAAGGATCTTCTGCTTGTATTTGATGCAGTTTCCCTCAGGAGTACCAAAAGTCAAACATACAGTCCCTTACCAGATTCATAAACACTGTGCAAGGCTGTAGAGATGCACAAAGGATATGCAGCTATTCATTTGTAGTTATTAGTGGTAAAGAAAGGTTTTATTGCTATTAGCTCTCCTGCCTTTGTAGTGAAAGTCAGTGTAATACAGAAGAATGGAGACTTCAGCTTCACCATGTTAAGTTTCAATGAGTTTATATTTGCTTTTTTTGCATATATTTGTCAAAAATGTCCACCCTTCTGAAGTTAATGGTATTGCTCAGCTCTTTTGGGTTTGCTGCGGTGCATCCTGAGCTATTGTTTGCAGTTGTAATGTCTGGTATGGAAGGGCTGCAGACTCATATTTAACGCCCAATGCAAATATAGTGGACTAATTAATATTTAGAAAACATGTTCACTATGAGTTTATAGTGTAGTGTACTATATGTCAGACATACTGTTGATATATTTAAAGATACTCTGAACTTCACTTGAGTACATATTTTGCTGATGATTTTCCTTTGCTTATTGTCAAGTTTTCTCATTTCATTGCTGAGCTGGATATTTGTAAAAGTAGAAAGCAACCTAAATATGCTAGTCCTGGATAGCTAGTCATATCAAAATTAGAATGGGTAATGCCTCGTAAGTGTTCATTTCTTAAAGTAGAGATCATTAGAGAATCTGGTTTTTGAAAAGTATTCCTGCTGTGTCATTGTTCCAGTGTTTAGGCTGTAACTTTCGGATACCTTTTGCAAATTATTTAAAATCTTAAAAACCACAGTTCTGTCATTAATTTTCATTCTACTAAGTTAAAATAAGTCAGTTACATTACTCAAGTATTAGTAATACCTTTTTCCCTTTTTTTAATCACTCTAGTTTGTGAGTCTGACTTGTCAACTAACCTTTAGTTTTCTGATACTTAAAAATTTTAAATGTTATGTACTGTGAGAATCATATATAATATGATTTTTTAAATTGGTCAGATGTTGAATTGTTATGGATTGATTTGATTCTTACAGGTTTACTGAGCTTTATGTGGAAGAACTGAGACATGAAGGAGACTTGCAAGTTCTTATTGTGGATTATTTGAGAGGCTTGAATGTGAACAAAAATACAGTACAAGGAATTGTGAAGTAAGTTAATTGTAATCTCTTTAAATTCTTGATGTAATAAGTCATAAAAAGGAAGTATGTAACTGTAGTCTGTGATGAGTCTGTTTTGGGAAAAACTGTGTTGTTCCCTGCACAGTCTTTTGCATAGTCTTAAGAAACAGAAGATGATAGTCATCCATACTCTTCATTCCGAAGGTTTCTGTACTTCTGTGGAGGGGGTTTACTTACTCAGACTGCTTTATTGGTAGCACCAGTTAAAAAGCGTTGTTGCAGTCCTCATTCCCATCTGAGAGGCTGAAAATGATTAGTTACTGTAGATCATACCAATGAAAGTCTTGTGTGTTTATCAAGTTACCTCTCTTGCCCTTAGTTTAAGGTGTACTATCTCACTCCGTTAACCCGAAGAACTATTACGTGTTTAGAATACTTTGAATTTACAGTGATGCTTCCTCAAAAATGTGGTTCTAAAATATTCTGTTGCTTAGCTTCACTGGCTGTACAGATGGCAGAGTTTGGCATGGCTTTCCTAACCTGGAGCTTTTATAAAAAGTGACAGTTAGAGATAAGCTTTAGTGTTCATACTTTAAGACCATTACTCTAAGGAATGCAATCCAAAGTCCTTTCCAACCATAACCATTCTATGATTCAATGATCTGATCAGTAACAGCACTATATAACTTCTTATTTTTGCAGCTTTTATTTATCTGTGAGAAAGGAAGCAGAAGCAAAGCTGGTGGATGGAACTGGCCACAGACCTCACTATAGCCTCCGTACACTTTGCAGGGCATTGAGATTTGCAGCATCTAATCCGTGTAGCAGCATATCACGCTCACTTTATGAGGTGATTACCTTTGTTGGGGTTGGTTCTAGTGTGTATTCACTACAAAGACTGTTTGGGTAAAAGTTAATCCTGTCTACAAAGTGAAGTATTAAACAAATTATTTTTTATCCTTCCCCACCCCCTTTTTTTCTCCCTGATGATTTTTTTTATGTTATCACTCAAAATAATTCTTCTTCTTAGGGCTTCTGTTTGAGTTTCCTGACGCAGCTTGATAGAAGTTCTCACCCAGTAGTTCAAAAGCTAATTTGCCAGCATATAGTCTCTGGCAACATCAAAAGCCTTCTCAAGCAGGTATGTAACTAAGCCTGTAGAGAGCTATTTAGTATTCAGGGTAGAATTTATTTTGAGTTGTCATCTGCCTTTTTCCTCCACATTTCCTTCTCACAGTCCTGTTTCTCATGTTATAAAGATAAGAACTAGAAAAAAACATATTATACTGTTGGTTCATAAATTTTTACTTCTGTGTCCTGGGTTCAGCAGTAGCAGTCATTGTTTCTCCTTCTTGGTAGCTGGTGTTGCCCTGTGTTTTTGACTATCAGCCTGGGAACAGCGCTGATAACACCAGTGTTTCCAGTTACTGCTTAGAATGTTTGGGCTGACCAAGGACTTTCTGAGTCTCATTCTCTGCCAGGGAGGAGGGGAAGCCAGGAGGAAGCAGAGGCAGGGCACCTGACCCAAACTTACCAAAGAGGCATTCCATACCACAGCACGTCATGCCCAGGATGTAAAAGACGAGGTGCAGAGTCCCGGGAAGAGGGGGGTTTGCTGCAGGGTCAGGCTTGGTATCAGGTGCTGAGCAGTTGTATTCTCTTTCCTTGTGTTTTCTCTTATCATTATTATTATTGGTGGTAGCAGTAGTGATTTGTGTTATACCTTAGTTACTAAACTGTTCTTATCTCAACCTGTGGGAGTAGCATTCTTTCACTTCTCTTTCCCATCCCTCTGTGAGCTGGGGTGAAGAAAGAGGGGAGAGTGAGCAAGCGAACTGCTTGCCACAACATTCTGCTTGAAATGCCCATATGTTGGCTAGTTTGTTTGTTAATATGAAAAAATAAGGAAACTTTTACAGGCTTTTTAATTTTAAACTCCAAATGCAGAACATATGGCTATGAAGCAAACATCTGTGCTTTGTCTCTAATGGGAAAGGAGGAATCTCACTAATACTGGGAGCTCAGCATGATTTTGCATGGGGGCTTGGGCAGGTGGGATGGGGTAGCCAGTTGTAAGATACAGATATTTATTTTGGAATAAACACTCTCGTGTTAGAAAAAAATGTATGAATATAGATAACAGCTGATTTCTTGCTTAGCAGCATACTTCAAAATTCGGTGCTAGGACTCTTGAGGCTTTTTGTATCTTTGTGGCATTACCTAAGATTCCGGCTTCATGACCTTGAAATAATCTGATCAGTCTTTCCCTGTAATTTGCATTCTGTGACAAGGAGACAGTTCTTACTGCAGTGCTCAGGGATTAATTTCAAATAACTTCTTACAGAATACATTGCAGAGGTATAGCAGTAGTTGTCTTCATTGGCAAATTAAAACTCATTTGTATAATCTGTTATTTCTGTCATGTCTCCTTAGCAAATACCAAAACCCCAAGGAGGGAAATCTATACTTATAGAAGGATACTGGATTTCAGCTGGTGATAAAGAACCTATTGTAGATGAGTCTTACGTGCTAACCCCTTCAGTTAAGCTTAATCTGAAAGACATTGCCAGAGTTGTGTCTGCAGGGTAAGTCTGTTTCAATATTTCTGTTAAAAAAATAAGTTGTTTGTTTGGGCTTCTAGTGTTTAGCCTTTATTGTTTGGCATGAGTAACATCCATGTTTTTTCTGCTTTGCTATTAACTTTCCATTATACAGTGAGTTGAATCTATACATGTATTTTTTGTCTCCTTTTACTGACTTACTGCAATACCTAGCTTTATTTAAATGATAATCTAGAAATTTATCATTAGAATAACCTGCTTATTTCATACTGCCATGTGATTCTTCATGGGTAGCAGTTAGCACTTGGGAATGAAGTTACTTATGTTCCCCTGTTAATGTATGATCCTGGATATCACAAATGAGTTAAGTGGTGATGTTTTGGCAATGTAGTTTTGTGATGTAGATGTGCAAAAATTTCAAATAATGCCTGTATCTTGTATATGAGAAAGATAGGACTGGTGCTTCTAAACCACTCTTTTGCTTATGCCTTTCAGGTCTCACCCAGTACTGATTCAAGGTGAGACCTCTGTTGGTAAAACCAGTTTAATTCGCTGGTTGGCTGCTGCTACTGGGAATCATTGTGTAAGGATTAACAATCATGAGCACACTGACATTCAGGAATATATTGGCTGTTATACATCTGATGCCTCTGGGAAGTTGATATTTAAGGAAGGTGGGTGAGCATATTGTATTTAGTCCAAATTCCTGTCTCATTTCACCAGGCTTTTTCTTGTTTTTTGCTTGTCTGTTTTATTACAATGGAGAGATAACCTGTCATAAAGTTAGTAGTTGCATATTAATGATAATCACTTATGTGATTTGCAGTGAATTTTAAGAGTTCATGTTTGTCTCATACTTATCCTACTGGACATAAAAAAGATAATTCTACAATTTAAATAGAACTGTTGCTTCTGATTCTGGATTAGCATTTATACTGAGTGAAAACTGGTTACTAAAAGTATCTGAATGCATGCTTCTGTTATATTTAGTTTATTAGGTTTTTAACGTAGGACTTCTTTTTTTTCCAAGGCATTCTCATAGATGCAATGAGAAAAGGTTACTGGATTGTTCTAGATGAATTGAATTTGGCTCCCACTGATGTTTTAGAGGCTCTCAACCGCTTGCTAGATGATAACAGGGAGCTGTTCATTACTGAGACTCAGGAAGTTGTCAAAGCTCACCCTCGCTTCATGCTGTTTGCTACGCAGAATCCTCCAGGACTCTATGGTGGCAGAAAGGTCTGTATAATGTCTTCCTTTGAGTAGCTATGACACTAGGGGATGAATCTCTCTTGTGTATAGAAGTGTGATGCGAAAACTTTTTGGTGCATAGCACAGAATTAACATGAAACTCTTAAGAGGCAGAGAGTTGAGGTGGCTGTGGACAAACTTTCAGTACACCTGGGTTCTGGTTAGGTTAGTTGCTTGATTTGAAAATACCAGATTTCTAATTATTTTAGAGTAATTGAGATTTAAGTGTTATACTGAACTGGAATTCATGTATATTATAGTTGACTCAGTGTTTCTTGCCCAGAAGTACTGGAGAAGACATTTGACTTAGGCTATGGGTATCCAGTTTGTACGGGTTTTGGCTAGAACAGTTTATTTTCTTCATAGTGACTGGTATTGTGCCATGTTTTGGATTTGTGACCAATACACTGTTGATAACACATGGATGTCTTGGCTATTGCTGAGCAGTGCTTAGACAGTGTCAAAGTGTTTTTGGCTTCTCTCCCCACCAGCTAGTAGGCTGGGGTGTACAAGAAGTTGGATGGGGACACAGCCGGGACAGCTGACCTCAACTGACCAAAGGGATGCTCCATATTGTATGATGCTGTGCTCAGCAATAGAAACTGGGGGAACAAGGGGGAAGAGTGGGATGTTCGATGTTTGTTTCCTCAAATAACCATTGTGCCTGATGGAGCCCTGCTTTCCTGGAGATGGCTGCACACCTGCCTGCCCATGGGAAGTGGTGAATGAATTCCTAGTTTTGCTTTATTTGTGTGTGTTCCGGTTGCTTTACCCATGAAACTGCATTTATCTCAACCCACAGATCTCACATTTACCGTTCTGAGTTTCTCCCCCATCCCACAGTAGGGGAATGAGCAAATGGCTGTTTGGTGCTTAGTTGCCTACCATCTTTTAAAGCTTTTGTCCTTATCCAGGCTGTCTCTTATGTTTTCTTTCAATGGTTCTATAGATGTGCCAATTTGTGCACTATGACACTATCCATATTTCCTTTGAAAGTGTAGGGGAAGATAGATAACTTCAGGAATATCAAAGGAAAAAGTTAAAACGATAGTATGTTCTCGTATTTTAGGTTTTGTCTAGAGCCTTCAGAAATCGCTTTGTGGAACTGCATTTTGATGGACTGCCAAGTGCTGAACTGGAAACCATCCTGCACAAACGGTGCAGTTTGCCACCTTCTTACTGCAGCAAGCTTGTTAAAGTCATGTTAGACCTGCAAGTATGAGAGTCTTCTTCTTTCTGTAGAAGACAAAATATGCAAATATATTCCAGCAAAAAGTAACAGAAATTTCTTTCGGGGGGAGGTGTTGCTAACTGATATTTAAAACCCTAAAGTTTAGTTAGTGGAAGAGAACCCAACAGAGTACTTAGTTTTGTGGTTAAGTTAGAGAATAGGGGAGGTATGTCAGATCTGAGAGAAAGCTATCAGCAAAAAAATTAATGATGGCCTTTAGATTTGATGTGTAAAATAATTCCTTGCTCTAGATTCAAAGTACAATATTGGATTTTTATCTGTCTTTGGGTCATGCTAAATTTGGTATTATTTTCAAGTAATAATTTTGGGTTTGTTCCGACACTTTTGTGTTTAACAGGCATGTAACAGTATGTAGCTAAAACTGTCTCATTTAAATTGCAGTCTTGTATTTTAATTGCAGTAGAACAAACCAGAGCACACTTGAAACCGCTAAAATTTATTTTGTTGTAGAGCCTAATTTTTTGCTTGGGCTTCTTTTTTATTCCAGGTACCTATTTTCTTGTCAGTACTTTTATTTATTATTTATCCATTATTATCTACGTTATTTTGTTTCTGGTACCTATCAGCTGCTTAAAGGTAATTTGAGTTTGGAAGTCGTGACTGCTAGGCTATTGGGTTTTTTTAGTACAGTTTGGTTGACATGTCACATTGGAGGGCTCTGACTAGCTTTGCTTTAAGTATTCAGTCAGGTTAATGAAAAAATAGCTCACATTTTGTTCTTATGACAGTCTTACCGCAGAGGTTCAACGGTGTTTGCTGGGAAGCATGGGTTCATTACCCTGCGGGATCTGTTTCGCTGGGCTGAAAGGTACAGGTTGGCAGAACAGCTGGAGAAGGAGTATGACTGGCTTCAGCACTTAGCAAATGATGGTGAGCCCTGCTACCTCAGTTTTTTAAGTGTTTGTAGAATTGATTTCTAACCCTAGTTCTTAAGCATAAACTTTTGTTGCTACTTAAGTAGATAGTAATTGCTTTATCTCTTCCTTTGTTTTATAGGTTTTATGCTTCTGGCAGGCAGAGTCAGGAAACAGGAGGAGGTGGATGTTATTCAGAGTGTCCTTGAAAAACACTTCAAGAAAGAAATATATCCTGAGGCTCTCTTCTCAGGAGAAAGCGTCTCAAAGCTACTGTGTGAGTTTTCTAGAAGGACCATATTGGTAGTTCTCTAAATGTGGCTGAAGCTGATGGATTGCTTTGTGTTGTGCAGCTAAATCCTCCATGCGGACGTCAGTGATGGACAGAGATTTTAACCATATTGTCTGGACCCGAGGGATGAGGAGACTTGCTGTTTTGGTGGGACGAGCCCTAGAGTTCGGTGAACCAGTACTGCTGGTGGGAGACACTGGGTAACCTTGCTTTTTATGCTACACTTGATTACAGCGCTATGCCAGGCACTCAGACCCAAAGTAATTGTGTAGGCTTCAGTGCTTCTTTGATCTGAGACATTTAGTCTTTCTCAGGGGAGACTTGCAACTACTGTTTTTCGCAGTTTGCTTTTGAGGGGAAGCAGTTGCATCTCTTTCAGCACAAGTCTTTAATGGGAGTATCTGTATTATGTATAACTACATAGAAATTATAGAGAAAGTAGTAAAATTGAAGTGAGCCGACTTCAGTCCCTACCTTTCACAACGTGCCCTGTACAATCTCTCTGTCACTGGAGAGGTTGTTTCTGGGGAATTGTGATGTTTGTTTAAGAGCATATTCGCTTTACATAGAATCATAGAATGGTTCGGGTTAGAAGGGACCTTAAAGATCATCTAGTTCCAGCCTCCCTCCCATGGGTGGGGACACTTTCCACTAGGACAGGTTGCTCAAAGCCCCATCCAGCCTGGCCTTGAGATGTTCTAAGAGCTTGAACATTGCCATGGTGCTGCTTCTCCCTCACCGCCACTGTCTCGTGTTGTAAAGGAGATCATGGAAGTAGAGCTGTCTGCTGCTGTGCTGGTTATTCATTTGAAGAGTAAATTGTTGTGGGGGAGAGGGAATAAAAGGACTAGAATCATAGAATCAACTAGGTTGGAAAAGACCTTTAAGATCATCAATCCAACCTCTACCCCAATACTGCCAAGACCACCACTGAATCATGGCAGTGGCCTCATCTACACAGTTTTTAAACACTTCCAAGGAAGGTGATCCCACCACTTCCTCGAGCAGCCTATTCCAATGCCTAATCACCCTCTCTATGAAGACATTTTTCCTAATATCCAGTCTAATCTCCCCTAGTGCAGCTTGAGGCCATTACCTATTGTCCTATCACTTGTTAGTTGGGAGAGGAGACTGACACCTCACTACAGCTTCCTTTCAGGTTGTTGCAGAGAGCAGTAAAAGTCCTTCCCCCCTGAGCTTTCTCTTCTCCAGGCTTAACAACCCCAATTCCCTCAGCTGTTCTTCAGAGGACCTGTGCTCCAGACCCTTCACCAACTTCATTGCCCTTTTCTGGACTCACTTCAGCAACTCAGTATCTCTCTTGTAGTGAGTGGCACAGAACTGAGTGCAGTGTTCAAGGTGTGGCCTCACCAATGCGGAGTACGGGGGGATTATTACATCCCTAGTCCTTCTGGCCAAGGAAAGGGATAAGTAAAATTATTCATGCAATAAATGGGAACTCTAGGTACTCAGCATTTTATTCCCTCAGATTTAAGCTTAATCTAGACATGTAGCATCTCCAGTTTAGTGAAATGTTAGGCTAGCTGAGTACCTGTAGGGCAGACTGAAATAAATTTTACTTTAAACCTGCGCAAATTCATCAGTGTAGATATTGATTTAATTAAAGCCATCTTATGCAAGTCAGCAACAGTTGTGCCAAAAATGACTTCACTTTGCATGCATTTCTTTCAAGGAAAGGAGCAGAAGGAAATTTGCATGCTGGGCATTTGTCTCATAGATGTTCAGTGAAAGTGAATCCTGTCCAAAGTGAGCTGATTGTATGTATTTGGGTGGAGCTCTTTGTTATTCTTCCGTTTCAATTACTTTGTTGCAGGTGCGGTAAAACTACCATTTGCCAGATCTTTGCAGCATTAACAAATCAGAAGCTATACTCAGTGAATTGCCACTTGCATATGGAGACTTCAGACTTCCTAGGAGGACTGCGACCAGTCAGACAGAGGTCAAAAGACCAGGTTTGTCTTGCATCAATAACAGTTTGGGCAGTGTGACCATGGAAGCAAAACGTAGCAGTTATTAATGACTTTTCCATTTCTTAGGAGGAATCTGATGGTTCCAGACTCTTTGAGTGGTGTGATGGACCTCTTGTTTTAGCAATGAAAGAAGAGGGTTTTTTCCTTCTTGATGAGATTTCTTTAGCTGATGATTCAGTACTAGAACGACTTAACAGGTATGTCTCAAATGTGTTAGATTTACACTGAAGATACCTAATACTATTCATTATGCAAACATGAGTAGGGTAAATCTAGCTGCTTTTAGGCATATTTGTTTCCTGGCCTGGGTGAGCTGCTCTCTTAAATCGTATAGTTCCTGCTGAAAGGGAGAATGACCCAAATAAATCTGGCCTTGTTCATATTTCAACTTCTGTGGCAGTTTGCTTTGGTTTTCTATTTGTTATCCATCTGAAAGACATGCTAGTTTTAATCACAGTTTGAAACTTCAGTTATAGCTGGGGAGAAGGTAGTAAGGTAAGACAAGATGAAACTGCCTTGTCTTGCAGAAGTCTTGATGGTCTTAACTTGCCTGGAATAAAAAGTACTTTGATTGAAAAGCAGGTATGTTGTATATGCTTGTTTGACATATGTTGGTACACTGATTAGGTTGGTTTTGAATGCTTGAGTTGGTGCCATTACTTTCCATTTGGCTTTTTAGTGCTGCTACAGACTAATCTGCACCCAAATTGCTGTATGTTTGTTTCATGGAAAAAATAAAATGATGAAAGTATTTGCTTTATTCAGTAGTTCATGTCTCTGGATAAAGAAATTAAGAACATAAACCCTAGTTCGGTTGAAACAGTTTAAACGGTATCTGAAGGCAGTTTACAAGATGAGTTAAGTTGGAAAATAAAACTCAATCTCCAATTTACCATCTATAATGTTAGCATTTTCAGCCTGTTGGTGAAC
The DNA here is from genome assembly GCA_032466535.1 of Forpus xanthops. Classification (NCBI taxonomy): domain Eukaryota; kingdom Metazoa; phylum Chordata; class Aves; order Psittaciformes; family Psittacidae; genus Forpus; species Forpus xanthops. The sequence continues at coordinate 32,437 of JASSUY010036712.1, forward strand.
TTTTGAAAATTATGCATCCTGTAAAATTCCAGAAATAATCTAGTTATTTCCCTCCATTGTGTAAAATAAATAAATAAATTTAATTTCCTTATCTGCTTGTAGCAATATCCCTCATTTTAGCCTTTTTCTATTACCCATTATATTGAGATGACTAGCAGCTATGCTTTTACCATATCCAAACCCTTTCTGTTGCAACTTGTTGGTTTTGTTTTTGTTTTTTTTAATTGTATCATGGCAGATATCATTCTTTCACAAAGTTCACTTAACCTCTTTGTATTATAGTGATACTAAGCAAGGTCTTTCTAAACAGGTAATGGCCAGACTTTCACAGCTTACAGTGTACAGTGAAGAGTAGCAAAATACCACAAACCCATAAAAACCTGGTAGAGAGCTTCTCAGATTTATTCCGTCAACTTGAAGACTGATTTTTTTTGTGCAGATTTCTTTATCTAGCTCCTATGAATGCAAGTTTTACCATTGCTTTTGTAAAGAGAGCTGTGAGATACATACTTTATTAGGTAAGGCTTTTGACAGATCATTTAAACTGAAGTCTTTTGGCAGGATTGGGTAGGGTTTCCCACCGAACAAAATCAGAAATGCTCTCAACTGGGGAGGATGAACAGATTTGAAATTTTTAATACAAATTCTGGGGCAATGAAAGTTTGATAAGGCAAATTCATTTGTAAATGATCTCTTGAAGAGTGAAACAAAATTTAAAATAAACAAGTTTTTTAATCTTCTCTCTAGTGTTCTTGAAGCTGAGAAGACATTGGTGCTTGCTGAAAAAGGTGGTCAAGATGATGATGATGATGAGGTAGAACTATTAGTTGCAGGAAAGAAATTTCGTATCCTTGCAACCATGAACCCAGGAGGTGACTTTGGGAAAAAAGAGGTAAGTGTCAAAGCAGCTGAAAGTATAGAATGGATCTTCTGGTCATATTGACTGTCTAGTGATGGAGGTGCAATGCAAAAATGCGTCATACCATTTCTGGCATCCAGTGTTTCCTAGTGGTTACTGCTTCATCACTCTAAAGGAGGATTAGGATGTGTCTGTTTTCCATCACTTGCTGTCATTTCGACAGTGTAAGGCAATACCTTTCAGAATGTGAAAGAAAATTCCGTCTTTAAATACTTGATATATAGCATACTTCATGTACAAGAAATGTGGCTTATGAACAAGTAAATCCAGTCCCAACAAGAGTCTAGAGTAGTATGAAGTTGCATGTTAGATTATTCTCCCTAGTTCTGTTCTAATCTGTTTCTGAGGTTTGGCTTCAAGTAACTTAAAACAGGTTTAAAACACCCAAAACTTCTAAGCAATTTTGGCAGCTAGGACTGATAAAAAGAACTAAAAGCTTTTTTACCCGAAAGACGATGGGTACTCCATTCGGTGTGGTTTCTACAGTGCAGAACTGGTTACTGTAAAGCCATGTGCTAAAAGGGGATTTATTTCTGCACTGCATTTGTGCCAGTGATTTTTCTTGACTAATTCAGTCTGAGGAAGAAAGGAATTACAGAAATGAGTTGTAACTGAAGGCAAATTTCCATGTGGTAGTTTGCTTCTATAAGTGAAGGAGGATTACATAGCCATTGCTTGATACATGATGTCATACAACAAAATGGAGCTTTGGTGCTTGAGACTAGCTTGGTGTCTTCCCATATTCTTTTGAACTTTATCAGCCATTTCCTGCATTGATGTGGTACTAGAGATCTAAAAATCCATGTTTTCTCACAGGTTTTATTACAAAGTGATCCTGTCAAAATTAGAAGGAATGGTCTAACTTGGTCACTTGGTTTATTGCTTGCAAGTACTGCGAGGCTATTGGTTAATTGCAACATTAAGTAATATGATGTAATGTAACTTGAATTGCTAATGTCACTCTGCTTGGTTGCAGCTTTCTCCTGCATTGCGCAACAGATTTACAGAAATATGGTGTCCACAAAGCAATGGCCGTGATGATTTGATACAGATTGTAAAACACAATCTTCATCCAGGATTGTCTCTGGGTGGGATAAACCATCAAGGTAGGTATTTCTCTGTGTGTTGGTATTCAAACATTGTTAAGAAAAAAAATTAGTTTGGAAGCTGCTAAACTTTCCTCAGAATTTATGCCACTCTTATTGCTTTTTCCTGTAAGTACATCTCTCTCTGATGACAGTTACAAAATATTTTGAACTTCATTCTTCCTTCACTGTGTATGTTTTATGGCTAGCCAGGATTAAGTTCTAGGTTTCACCATCCAGGTAGTTGAATTATCCCCTTTAGTGCCCCATCTTAGTTTCATTTGATGTAAGGTGTTGAAAGAACTGGTACTTTTCTGCCATCAGCTTCACTGTTAGTGTTAATCACTTGGTTCTGTCTTATTACTTGAATTTAAAAGGATCTGTAATGATGGCACAGGCATGGACTTCTCAGTTATCCTGCCTTTTTGGATATGTAATGTATGTTGCTCATACATTACAACTATACCTACTTTAGTGATGCTTTTTATATGACAGTGTAGTAGATGTGACCAATAAAATTATTTGGTAACTTCATTGACTCTTCTCTCTTTTTAGGGGCAGACATAGCAGAGCTCATGATGGACTTTGTTGAATGGCTGACTAATCAAGAGTTCGGTCGCCAGTGTATTCTCAGTGTGCGAGATGTCTTGTCGTGGGTTAATTTTATGAATGTCATGGTAAAGGATGAAAATTCTGCAAAGGAATGCAGCCGTTTTTACATTTCTCCAATGATGTCTTTTATCCATGCTGCATGTTTGGTATACATTGATGGAATAGGATCAGGTGAGTCTACAGTGCTCCTTTGGTAGCAGAAAATATGAAGTTATATATTTGTGTTAATAATTTTCAGTAGAATGCAAACAAAATGCTTTGGGAAAGCATGAAACTCTTCTGTGAGAAATTTTCTCTTCTGTTTAACAGTATCCTATACTACATATGCCTTTTTCGTGTTTCAGTATCAAGAAAGTATATTAGCACACTTAAGTAAATTAGAGGTAGTAATAATATTGCAAAGGCTAGCAAGCAAATTAAGAAAGCCTGTTGTTTTTATTGAGTCTTCTGAGCTGGTACAGTAGTTAATCACATGACCACATATTATTCTCTCTCTCCCACCACACGTGTCAGCATTTGTGCATGCTACCCTATATCATATACATAGCTCTGAACTCATCCTTGCATGTTTAGCCGCTGACCCAGCTGATAAATAGGAGGTACGGGAAGGAGGAAAATGTGAAAAGCCCCAGGACAGGCACGAGAAGAAGGCCTGGGGGGACTATAGTAAAGGATCAGATGATAGTAATTGTAGAAGAAAGGGGTTTGGAAATCAGGTGTCCTTAATTTTGTTGCTGGCAGAATTGTCTGTGGTAGGTAGTACTGGAAGCACTGACAAGCAAAAGCACTAACAAGAACTATAAACTTTTGTGTACAAAGATGACATCTGTGAAGGAATTGAGTTTCTTAGTCATAAGATGAATGTGCCTAGTTATATTTGTGAAGCATGCTTAACTTTTCTAATTACAGGTACAACATCCAGCTCAGCTGATACAGCTTTGTTAGCTCGTGAAAAATGCCTGACATTCTTATGTGAGAAAATGAGTCAATTCCTTGAGCTGGCTGATTATCAGAAGAATGAGCTAAAGATTTATGACAGAACAAAGGAGAAAGAGTTTGTGTGGATGGACAACTTTATGGGAATCCAGCCCTTTTTTATTCCAAGAGGCAAGAGACCTTGGGGAAATGAGTAGACATTTATTCTGTGGGTTTTATTCGCTGTAGTTTTCTGTTATCCAGTGAATCTAAGTAGGATACCTGAACCATTACAGAACAATTTATGGTTTGTTCTCAAGCCTTAGAAAAATGCCTTTTCTGTCTCCAAGTGTGTTGATTGTAACTTGATCACATTTATTAAGACACATCTCTTAATTGTGTTCTTCGACTTTTTAAATTACCAGTTAATGGCTACTTTTAGTAGACTTTTTGGTGTAACAAAGCTTCTTTCATTATAAGTTGTAATTTTCTATCACCTTGCATGCTCAGAATGTGTGCTAACTTCCATCATCTAAAGCTAGCTCATCCTGGCCTCTGTGTAAAGCATGGGAAGCAGGGGTCCTGGGTACAGAATGGAGACTAATGCTAATTTGCTGCAGCTGCTCAAAGATTTGTTACAATTTCTGCAAAATTATTTACTCCTACATTTCAATTCCTCATATGACAAATTAATGCAAATCAAAAATCAAAATATTGTTTTCTACCTTTAAAGTACAGAAATGGGATTAAACAGCGATGTTAGTTCAGCTGGGTAGTTTTTAGTATATGGAACTGTGTTACTAATGCTATATTAATCATTCATATTCGAACATTTTGGTATTCATGGATTGTGTTAGTCATGCATAAAATTGTACAAGATGTACAATTTTGTAAATTGCTTAGTTTCTCTCTTCTAACTTGATCACAGAAGGAAGGTTCTCTTTCAAACTAAACAGGTATCAAGATGTGTAAGATAAAATGATGATTGATATCTTGTGTACCTGAGCAATGCTGTATTGCAGAATTTGGGCAGTGATGTCCCAGTGAGTTATATTGGCTGGAATTCGGCAGACAAGCATCCTCTCTCCTCACTGTGTCATCATAACAGTAAAGAAAATATATGCCTAGAAGCAGGCTTTAATTAAAGCAGTCTTCTTTCTCAGAACTAGCAGTTTGTGGAACAGATTAATATGAGGTTCTAAACCATGCCTGGATTGTATTGTTCAGTGCCAAATTTTCAAAAGCTGGTTTGAGTTTTGGATTTACATTTCTGAAGTGCAGGGACAGATTTGTGATTTTTTTTCAGTGACAGATCTCTAGTTGGGTCATAAATGAGGAGGTGTCACGTGGCAAAATGCATTGTTTCATATGGGCTTTGCAAAATTCAATGCAAATATGTGGATATGGGCTGAAACACAGCTGTGGGTCTAACAGAAAGTTTTTGTGCCTGATCTCTGAGAATGGGATTCACAGGTTGTTTCTCTAATGAGATTAGCAATTAGCAGATGGAATGATCTTATTCTGTCAGCAGCTCCAGCCTGGTGGTTTAATTGTTTCCTGGTTTACCTTTCCTTGTTTTAGGCCCGGTTTTTCAGAGGAACAGCATTACAGATTATGCTCTAAATGCTGGGACTACAGCAGTGAATGCACAAAGACTGTTAAGAGCCCTACAGCTTAACAAACCTATTTTGTTGGAGGGATCACCAGGAGTGGGCAAGACCAGTCTAGTTGCTGCCCTAGCAAAAGCCTCAGGAAACTGTCTTGTTCGAATCAACCTCTCTGAGCAAACGGTAGAATGAAATAGTATCTTTGTAACTTCGTGTTTGTGGCAGGGGGGAGATTCTGCTCAACTTAAAAAGAGTAGTTCTTTTTAACTTTAGCTCTGAGTCTGAAATGTCAATTTTTCCTTCTTGGTCTCAAGATAAAACTCATTGGGAAGGAGGAACCAGAAAGAGCAGTGAGCTTCTGGGAGTGAAATGCCAATTCCCAGATTTTCCTGTTCAAGTGAAGACGTGTATCTTTGCCTGTTGTGGGTTTTTTTTTTGGCTTCTGTGAATTTACTTAAAAACAGCTTTAAGGCTCTTTAGCTTTTTTATTCCAATTTTTTTTTTTTTTTGTTAAATATAGTAGGTGGGTGCCAGGGTCCTATAATGGAAAAGCTTTTAGCACTTTGCAGTTACTGAAATTTTTAAAATAGAGCTAAAATGTAGGTATTTAAAGGGGAGGGAGAAAATGTGAAGTATAGTTAACAATGGCTTTTTATGAAAAAAAGGTTGTTATGATGTTTTTTTTGAGTTTTGTAATTCCCCACACACACACATACACACCTTCCATTCTCTACTCCCAAAGGATGTGACTGACTTGTTTGGGACAGACTTGCCTGTTGAAGGTGGGAAGGGAGGAGAATTTGCCTGGCGTGATGGACCTCTACTAGCAGCATTAAAGGCTGGACACTGGATTGTATTAGATGAGGTAAATTCTAGTTGGGGTACACATAAAATGGCGTATTCTGGAATAGCAAAGCCTACATTTGACATGTAGGATAAATACCTTCAAGAGTTGATAACCGAAATAAATTTGACTTACTTTTAGTTTTGTGTATCTGTTGCCACACTGAAAGTGATTTTTCTGCTTAAGAGAAAACTAATCTTCCTCTGCTGAGTCTCTCTGCCCATTGGCCATCCATAGAGGTAGTGTAAAAGACCAGCTTTGACTAGATCTCTTTTAGACAAGAGGCCAAGGATTGAATTCAAACCTTAATTACTGCAGAAAATGAATGGGAGATTTGATTTAGATTTGAAAGTTTTTGGGAAGAGTGTCAACAGAAGTTTTGGTAAATATCATCCTATATGGAAATAATTTCACTGAAATAGAAGGCATTTTGTTGGTAATACACTGTTTGGGTACTGATTTAATTGAGGTGAAGAACACTTCCATTTTGCCTGTATAAGCTATCCTGCCACCACAAATTTGTTCATGTACCATGTAGCAAATGCTTTCAAGCATATGCTCTCACTGAGCTCACTTCTTGGTAGCGTGCATTCTAATTATTGCAGAATGCAAATCTTGAAATTTCTTTAGCTGTTTCTGTTCCTTGTTTTTCCTACTGTGAGGGGTGCCACTTTAAACAGCCATTATATTTAAATAATCCAGTCTACGTTCATTTAAAAACAAGCAAACAAACAAAGCACTGTGAATATTTCAAATGTATGAGCATACATTCAGGAGAAACATCTTGAACATGCAGATTTCACAATGGAGAATTGTTTTGTTATGATGGTAGAAATACAGTACAAATAGAAAGTGCACATATGGAAAAGTGTTAGTTAGTTGCTCCAGAGTAGTAACAGTCTAGCTGCAGGTAATGACATATGACAGTGCTAGAACATCAAAGAAGTTGAATTGTACCTTCTGTGTATCCCAGACTGTTAAACTAGAGATTATGCAAAAGTGTTCTGTGGAACATTAATATTGTATCTGTATTTCTTTCCTCAGTTGAATTTGGCTTCTCAGTCTGTATTAGAGGGGCTAAATGCATGCTTTGACCACAGAGCAGAGATTTATGTTCCAGAATTGGGAATGAATTTCCATGTACAACACAAGACGACTAAGATTTTTGGATGCCAGAATCCATACAAACAAGGAGGTGGAAGAAAGGGTCTGCCCAAGTCCTTCCTTAATAGATTTACACAGGTAAGCGTATTTGTTTGATTTAAACTATGTTGTGGTCCTGTCTTGTAGTTTTATGATTATATCATTGGCATGCTCTTTATTCTGCAGGTGTATGTTGACCCACTGTCAGCAGAAGATATGGAGTTTATTGGGAATACGCTGTTCCCTGCTATTGATAAAAGTATTATTGCTAAAATGGTTGCATTCAATAACAAGGTAAATGCATACTTTAATTTCTTTTGCATATAAGTAGGCAGAATGAAGGAAGAGTAAAAATTTTAAGTCTAATATTATATTTCCAAGCATTTTTAGAGAAGCATGTGCTTAAAAAAATGTATTGGAAGTACATGCATATGAAAGTAAAGCACACCACTAAAACTCACCCGAATTCTTGTATCACTGCAATCAGATATTTGGTTGATAATGGAGATTTTTTTTTCTTCAATTTCTACTTCTTCTAGATTGACAAAGAAGTAATGGTTGAAAAAAAGTGGGGACAGAAAGGAGGACCCTGGGAGTTCAACTTACGTGATCTTTTCCGCTGGTGCCAGCTTATGCTTGTTGACCAGTCACCAGGGTGTTATGATCCAGGTCAGCATGTATTTTTGATATATGGCGAAAGAATGAGAACCAGGGAAGACAAAGAAAAGGTGAGACATGTATTTTCCTTCCTTGTTCTTGGGATTGTCAGGAAGTATTTCTAGACACCCAAGTGAAAATTTGAAGATGCCTTGCAGTTCACTCACAGGTATTACCTCTTACGAAAGAAAAATAGGTTTGCTTGGAGTTTTGAAGTTGAACACATGTCCCTGCTCCCCCTGAATTTAAACTGCCAGTTTAATATCGGCTAATTATCTACTAGTATAAAAGCAGAAAGATGGTATAAATGAAGGCAAGTATAACGAAATACTTAAACAGAGAAAAAAACCACAACATATTCTTGTGTGATTCTGTATTAAAAATAATGTTCTCATAGGAGTGGCAGAGGTTGCATGCCTGTTTGTGAGGCAAGACAAGACACGGAGCAGAAAAGAGAGCACTGAGATATTGAGAGATTCTTAAAGTTATGGTTAGAAAGTATTTGTGTCAGTACAGGACACAAAAATAACGCCCTGTAATCCTGCTCTTCCCTGCCAGCTTTTTTAAATTGTTCTGGCTTGGGTTTCTTTTGTTGACTTTTCTTTATATGTTACTTCTTTCTTCTGCCTGTCAAATCGCTCCCCTCATTCTGTTAAATTCACTGCTTAAAAGTTCCTCTAATAAAACACTTGCTACAGTTGTTATTTTACTTTTGCCTCCACTTATCCCTCTCTTGCCTAGAAATCCTTGGTTTTTGTTTAGTGTCACATTTAAAATTATATTAAACTAAAAGTCAGTCAGACTGTAGGACTGAATGTACTGATTGTGTAACTGGATGTTTTTCTCATGGGTTTACTTTCCCCTTCCTGTAATATTATTATAGTTTTATGTGTTATCAGAGGTGATTTACGGAGTGACTTCTTTCCCAGTATTCTGTTAAAGAGAAACGTTACTTACAATATTTCAAGTCAAGGGAAAGCATGATTAATGAAAGAGTTACTGGGAACAGCTCACACTCTCTTAAATTGCTCAATGCAGTTTGAATGAAATGGCACTTGTAATTAAACTCTTAGTTATTATCATGGTTGTGGGGCTGAGAGGGAAGACTACTTTAGAAGTAAATATTTTAGAACAGTGGAGAACTTAAGACTGATAAGTTTTTATTTTTTGCACTTTCAACTGATTTAGGTTGTATCTACATTCAGAGACATTTTTGGCCAGGAGGCTGATGTGTATATGGGAACTAGAGAGTTTCACATCACTCCATATAACGTTCAGGTAAGCTGTTGACAAGAGGTTTTGTGAGTGGAGAGGCAAGGTGGTGATTTGCGTAGCTGAGCTCCCATTTACCTCTTTCAGTACTCACCCATGTGCCTCTCGTTCCTTCCAGGTTGGATATTCAGTTCTTTCTCGTGGCAACTATATTCCTCGTCCTGGCAGGAATCTCTCACTTCTGCATTATTCACTGCAGTCCCTTGAGTTCATAATGAAATGTGTGCACATGAGCTGGATGGTAATCCTGGTGGGGCCAGCAGCTGTTGGCAAAACCAGTCTTGTTGAGCTGCTGGCCCATCTGACTGGCCATCGACTGAAAATCATGGCAATGAATAGTGCGATGGACACAACTGAACTCCTGGGTGGATTTGAACAGGTGAATAATGTTTTGGTAATGTGACAGTATTTCTCCTTCCTATCTAACAGTGGCCAGTTCCACTGTGGTTGGAGTGCTTAAACACTAAATGGAGCCTTAGGCACCAGTCTTCTGGATGAACTAACTCCATAATGGCATGTTTGCAGGTTGATATCAATAGGCCATGGCAGCGCCTGTTGGAAAAAGTGGAGAATACTGTGAACACACTAGTAAGGGACAGTCTTCTCCTGACAGAAATTTGTGCAGATGATGCTGAACTTGTGTTGCGTGCTTGGAGCAGTTTCATTCTAAATTACAAACCCAAATCTCTGAGTGAAGGAGGTAGAAGTGTCACAGCTGAATTAGTGAGCAAACTGGAGGGAATACTTATACTTACCCAGCGACTAAACAACAAAATAAATTCTTACTCAAAAACAGGTATGTATGGTGAAAGATTTGAAGTAAGTCTGTATGTTCCTCTGAAGAAAATAAGAGAAATATATAAATCTGCAGTGAAATCTTGAGAAAACTTTGGGGAGGGGAGGTTGAAGGGGTTTGTATGTTGTTTCCTACTACTTCATACTTTCACTACAACTTAGCTTCTGAAAAAGTTACGTTAGTGGTAGTTCTTTGGGTTTATTTTTTGGTAGTTACACTTGGTAGAAATTCTGACACAGGATGCAATACAGCTTTTATCTTGCATTCCTGAGGGAATTTGGATACTCTATTAATGCATTTGTTCTCTGACACATTGGTCAGCTGAGCAGAATAATGCATGGGTTGCTTTTCTATATGGCATTAATATCTATTAGACTTCACCTGATGAGGCAGAAAAGATGGAGTTTATATTTCTTTGTGCTTGCAAACTTGCTCTGTCCTCGTGAGCATGGGAGGCTACTTGGAGAGTTGGAACCTCTGCTGTTTTGTTCCCCTAGAAAGCAGGAAACAGGTATGTCTTGGCTGGAGCTGAAGCCATCCCAACAATGTTGATGTAAAACATACTTTCTTTCAGAGTTTGCTCACCTGGTGGAAGAGTTCCGGCGTTTCAAGCTGCAGCAGGCCCAGGCTGCTGACTGTAACAACCATGGCACATTTGAGTGGGTGGACGGGATGCTGGTTCAGGCCCTGCAGTCTGGAGACTGGCTGCTGATGGACAATGTTAACTTCTGCAAGTAAGAGACTTTGTGGCCTTGTTTCACTGAGTAAATTCTTTGACCCTTGCTAGTTCACTTTACTGAATATATAAATATACTGCATAGGATAACAATGCATGGGAGCAGTAAGTTACATCTTCTGGGTGTGTCTTCCTTGAACAGCTTAACAGTTGCTAGTTTTCCTATTACCTTATGACGTAATCAGCTGTCTAGCTTAAGACTGATACCTTTTTGATTTCAAATCAGAAAGGGATCAAATTGTTACCTTTTTATAACATATAAATTTCTTTTGAATGTAGCCCTTCTGTGCTGGACCGCTTGAATGCTTTACTGGAACCAGCAGGTGTTCTTACCATGAGTGAAAGAGGTGTGATAGATGGCACAATTCCTACAATAGCTCCTCATCCAAATTTCAGGTACTTTGCATTTCTGCCATTCCCCCCCCCCCCCCCAATACCAAATAGCAGGTTTAGAAAAACAATGTCTGCAGTGAGCCAGTCTTTTGGTATTTTGAATGCTGTTCAGTTTGCCATGTACTGTCTGTCTGGCAAGAAAGAAAACTGCACTGTAATGAGCATACGATAGAGAGCTTAAGAGGCTTGGCTTTATATCCCTGTTGCTACACACACTATTGCACTGAAAAATTCATAGCAGTATACCTCTGCTTTGACTCTCCATTTCTAAGTTAGGATTTCAACACTTCTCTGTCTCACTGTAACAGAATTGGAAACAAGATGTTGGACTTTTCAGAAACCTGTTTTCACTTCACTGTATCTCAGAAGTGGTTTTTAGTTGCTTTTAATAGATGTCTACTGATAGTATTAACTTACTTGGATGTTGGATACTTTGTTTTTTAAATAGCACATATTTATGTGAAGCTTTTGCTAAGACTTTTAAAAGTGTATAGCTCAGAGGCATAGTGTAACTTTTTTGTGTAAGTAGGAAATGATAAGAGACATAGCTCATATATAACTGAGTTAAAAGTAATGTAATGTATCAGTGGCTAATTTCAAAGTGTAATTATTCATGCAGTTTTCTTATTTAAATTCTTTGGATGTCCCTGGGTTTCTAGATATCGGTGTTCCCATGCTTACGAAGTTGAATCTGCTTTATGGAAGAGCAGATTTGGTGGTTTCCCAAGTGGTCGTTTAAAGCACTAAGTTACGCCTTTTGAATGTAAGGCAGTTGGACTACATGATTGTTATAGGTCACTTCCAACTGAACTATTCTAATATCCAACAGGCTTTTTCTTTCAATGGATCCTGTTCATGGAGAAATATCCAGAGCCATGCGGAATCGTGGAATTGAAATATACATTCCTGGGGAGAATGATGGAAATGTATTGGACAATCTGGATTTGAAGTTACTCCTACATAGTTTGGGTTTAGTGGGAGATAGCATCTGTGATGCGCTTATTGCTGTGCATTCAGAAACTAAGGCAGCAATAGCAGGTAAAAGAAGTCTCTTCAGCATTTGTTAACAACTTGGGCTCATTACATATATCTGAATTACCTTTTTAATGTTATAGCTTGGTTATTTTATTGTGTAATGTCCTGATACAAGAAGAGGCATATACATATAATCAGGTAGTCTTTGGTTGTTTTTTTGTGTTCTCAGGAAGTAGGCCCAAATCATAAAAAGATGGTAACTGGAATGCTTAGTGCAGAGACATTGGACAGTAGCCCAGTTGCTATAGAGAAGGCAGTGTGTTCTTAGTGAAAATGAGCAAAATGAAGGGTTTGCACAAGGCCTTTTCAAATTGTTCTTTGGAGCAAGATGCCACTGAGTTTCATTCATCTCAGCTGCTTGATGTCTCATTTGAGCTGGTCACCTGTTATTTACAGTCTTGTCAGATTTTCTCACGAGTCTCAGGAAGAACCCATTAAAATTTCAGGACACAGGAAGATTCATTTTGGATTTTCCTCAGGCTCTAAAGTGATGTTTATCCTCAGAGTGTTAAAGTTGCTGACAGTTACTAAACATTCATATCACATTAAATGCTGTGTATCTTTCAGGTTCTGTGTCATCTTTGTCACCTTTACTTCAGGCTGCTGTGTTAATTGTGCAGCAGATACAAAGAGGCCTTGGATTAGCCAAGTCTTTTTACAGAGCGTGTTGGGAAGTTTATGGCCGCTCACAACAACTGCAGATTAACCAACAGGTAAAAGTCCTGTATTTGAAAGCTTTTCCTACACCATCTAGATACGTGAAAAATACCATTTCATGAGGCTAATGTTTGAGATACTCTGTTTCTGAAATGCCTGAACAAGGGGTTTGTCAGTCATTCTGCCGATAGTGGCTAACTTTTGCAGCATAAGGAAGCCAGAGAACATGCAGTTGGATTCTGAGGCTTACTTGGTTTTTTAACAGCTTCAACTGAGTCTTTGGGATTTTAATGCTAATGAATCAATGGCTTGAAACACTATGCACACTGTCATCTGTAGATAACTGTATTCACTACCCATTTGAAACTGTACAGTTTGATATTTCATTTATGGTTGGAATGTTTTAGTACATTTATCATGTAGCTTATATAGTGCTTGTAGGACATTGGGTTTATAATGATTTAACAATAAATACATGTAATGAAAGAGTTCCCTGCGCTATTATGCTTGGATACTTGCTTGAATATGATTCTAAACTGCCTTTTGGTTGTTTATTACAGGCTGTGTTAGAATTGGTTACAAAGCATGCTTCATCTCTGACTTCCCATGAAACTTGGGGTGACTCCTTGCTAGCAATGGGGCTGTGGCCAGACTGCCTACCTACAGGCCTGTTTGCAGCTGAAGACTCACTTCTTTCAACAGTCCAGAGTGATGCTCAGGTCCTAATGTATTGTTTGAATAGACTAAACCTTAAAAACTGCAGGTAGGCAAGGAACATTTTTTGTTTAATTAATAAGAAATAAGAAAGGTGTGGACCACTGGTGGCATGTCATTGTTCCCTGCAAAAGTTTATCTTGAGCAAATTGTGTGGGTAGAGACTGGGGTCATCACACTGTAACTGAGTCTCCTATTACCTTTCCATGCAACTGCTACAAAGACAAATTTATTTACTGTTTTATTCTTCAGACCAAAATGCTCTATTCAATATTCAATAAGCACATTTGACCCATTTTGAGTTCAGACTAGGCATTTAGCAAAAAATGGGAAAGCAAACACTGGTATAAAAGGTAATAAGAGCCTCAAAAATATCTTCCTCCAATTTCTTTCTCAGCTTTAAAAAAAATTAGTGCTTAATTGGTTTTAAATACACAATGATCCTCTGTACTCCTTGCTTTCATGTAAACAGTTATTAATCATTTATTTTAAATCTGGTAGCTGTAGGTGAGAAAACCAAATTTCCTCCTTCAAACGGAGCTGCCTGAAAGAAGTCTCATGTGAAGGGCCCATATGCAAAAACTCTTTTAATGATTTCTTTTGCAATGCTTTCAATGATTTCAATGCAAAATCTTCCTCCCTTCCTACTTTGCTTAATGACCTGTTGTGGGCAGGTACTGTGGTTTCCAGTGAAAAGTTAGTACTAAGGTACAATGTTAACCATAGCAATGTGCTGTGCTGTTTTGCTGGCTTCTTTTTATCAGTATTTCTCCCTATCTGTTTTTTTTTAATTTACCTTTGCTTATCATTTCAGTGCACAAATCAAATATAATTTCTCAGTGAAATGCTCTGCATATTCATTTCTGTCACTGCATGATTTTTCTGACAATAGTGAGCTTCTAATAGTAGACACCCGCAAGTGATTTGAGGTTGGAAACTAAAGCTAAATAAAGAGGAGATGCTATTTTGGAACTGGCAGTTTGAGACCTGGATTGCTGGACTTCACTTCTTTGTGTTTCAGGACATTACCACTGACTCTGAAAGATCTTCAAAAAATTATGCAGTCCACTAATCCCGAGAGTCTCAAATTCAGTGCTGTTGAGATAAATGCAAACTGGATGGATAAAATGGAAGTTCTCCAGGCTTCAGTGAAACTGTTCATAGAAAAGGCAACCAATCAAGATTGGTCATTGAGAGTGAAATGGCTTAGCTCCTTAGCCAAAAGTCTGCCACAGGTGCTTGGTATGTAATCATTTAACTTTCTCTTTTGCCTAAGGGCTGATTCATTATATTTTCACAATCATAAGTCTTCTGTGAAAACATTCAGACTATTAAAATGATCCGATATACAAGTTCTCAACTATCCACACTAAATCAAGGTCATTGAGGATACAGGGAAAGGCAAAATCAAGTTATGCATATTAGGGACAGCAGGAGACTTTGGGCTTAACATTGTCTTTTATTATTCAAGCATGCATTTAACTTATTCAGCTTCTGAATTACAGTGCGTTTTGGATACCTCTTGGTCTATGTAAGCAAATATGCCTTTCTCTTCACTAACTTTATCTTTTTATAGTGATAGTAAAAACAGTAGAATACCTTCTGTTTATATAGTGTTAAAATGCAAGTGGTTAAAAAGCCAGGGAACTGCAGAATGGAGACTTCGTGAAGTTATGTTGCCTGAACATTCAGAATAGCAGCTGAGATGCTTCAGGAAGTAATTCACACACTTCCTTGTATGGGGTGAAATCTCAGATTTCCTAGATGAATAGGATTGCTCCCCCTTGATCTTGCTGTCTTTCCAAGCAAGTGTGTTTCTGAATTTGAAGATACCTAGAAAGTTACTTTTAATGGCAAGTATGCCTTTTTTTAACTGGGACCAAAAAAAAAAAAAAAATCAACAATAGATGTATTGAGAGGAAGATTTGAAGGTATAAACTCATGGATTTTTCACAAACCATGTTTCTAATACCATTCAAGTATCAGTATTATCAGAAGTATTACCAGTTTAACTAAAACCTGTAATGAATATATCTTTTTGGCCATGGTATTCTGACAGCTTTTAAGACCTATTAGAGCTAATACAAAATAAGAACAGTCAATGTGTCCAGGGTGCATGCACGGATAAGACTGAGGATGCTGGTGCTGGCTCTGTTGAAGTCATTCATTTGTTCTGAATGCTCTGATTTTTACACCTATGTTCTCTTCCCTTCACCTACAGATCCGGTGCGGATTCAGCTGGAAGCAGGTGCTGTAGCCCTTGGTAGTTTCTACGCCAGTCCCCTCTCATCTGGAGTCAGTAACATGATCAAGTTGCTACAGCCAACTATGACAGGTAGTTCTGAAAAAATTGGATATAAAACATGAGTGCTTCCTTTATTTGTTCTTTGAACACTTTGTAACCCTTCATAGTAAATGTGTGTACCCAAAGAAAGACTAAATTCTTACTATACATTGCTTTTGTTGCTAAAGAAATAACAATAAATTTATTCTTGCTGTCTGTAACTGCAAATATTGCAATTAACTGTATTCATTCTGAGTTTCTGGCTGGGCTTAAACCGTGACATCATCCTATGCAAATTAGGTATAAATGCCATGACTATGAATCCTGACTGCATATCTGTGATCCAGGTGTATTCCTGCAGCTGAGTTAAGTAATGTTCTTAAGAGATGCAGGTACTTACTGCTTTTCTGACTGGGTATGTAGGCATCCTGTCTTTTTCCCAGCATTTATTGTGTTGGTCCATCTGAAATCCCTGTTGAGACCTATAATTTTCTCTCACTGTTTTATAGGGAGCTCAGACCTGTGGTTTCCTTTGCAAGCTTGTTGGGTATTGACAGCTGCGTACTGTAACACTGGACCCTTTACAGGCGGTCCTAGGTGTCTCACCTGGACTGTGAAGGAAAAGGGAGTTGGGCTTCAGTTTCCAGGCTGTCTTTTGGGTAGTCTGACCACTAGTTGGTTTACTTTCAGTGTTCTGTTTTACAGAACCTGCAGTCAACTTAATGCTTTTCTATTTGGATATCTGAAGCGAGGGAATTTAAGTCTCTGCTCTCCTTCCTCTTAGGCTTCCTTCTTTCTTTCCTGAGTGTTCATAGGCAGGGGGATCAAGGAAAGTCCTTAACTGTTATCCTGTCTTGTCTGCCTTCCCAGATGAACATGTGATGCCTCTGGATCCAAGGTGGAATATGCAGTTTTTGGATATCATTAGAAATTCAATGAATTTTGATACAGGAATGGAACACACAGATCAGCTCTTAATCCTTTTAAAGTCTGTAGCAAATCGGTAGGTAACAGAAAAATCTTGTGAAGATTGCCCAATGACTATAATCAGTGCTGTATGAACACTTGTGGTATCTGCCAGGTATGTTTTTAGGTTCTGATAGATGTGATCTTAAATAACCAGGTAGAGGTTCTGCACAAGTATTCAAATTCTTTGCTTCTGTTCTCTATAGATGTGGACTAAACCCAATCACTTAATACAGGGAGCAGAGCTCTGGCATTCTATATAGGCTGGAATACTTCAAGGATGGAGCAGAACTCTAGGATAAAGCATAAGAGAGGCAGAAGCAGTAGTCTGAAATCTCTGACATAAATAGTTGCCCTGCTTTTGTATTTGGACTGCTTTTGCTAATAAGAGTGAAAAGTACAGATTTTGCAGTTGCAATATAATGGAGCAGCTGCTCACATATCCTACAGGTGGTGGTGTTGCATCTGTTTAGTAGCTCACCACTGTTTCCTTCCTGGTGATTGCTGAAGTCAGGAATCTGCTCTGTGTGAAGCTTGCTTGTGCAGAAACCATATTAAGCAATTAGTTATGCTGCACTTGATTCTTGTTTCATAATACGGTGAAATATGAAAAACTCACTTTGTAGTACATTATTCTCATAAGGCAGAGACTTTAAAATGGTACTAAATTGCTAACAACTTTGTTTTTAATTCAGGGCAGTATTATTTCTTGACCGAGAAAAAAGAAGCTACATTGAGAAGAATTTGATTACCAGCAAGAAGCCAAGAAACAGTGTTTTAAGAATGTCTCTAGATTTCCGCAAAGGTGGGTTGATTTCCACTGTTCCTTTGGTCCCATGCTCAATTTGAAGTATGCTTAATTTGCACTGTTCTGACATACGTAATTTAAATATAATGTGTCAAGAAAGATAGTGTAAATTTACAGCAGCCAGATGAGGACTAATATGATATGTAACACATTATTCTCAAATTTGATATACCTTATGCTAAAGCATTTATGCCCAGCCTTTACTAGGTAATGCATGAATGTAATTTCTCTCTTAATTATCTAAATTTTAAGATGATGGTGGAGAGAAATTTGATTAGCTTTTTGTCTCTGTTTAGTAAGAAAAGCTAAGTTCTACAGATGTGCTTTTGTTCCAGTTCGCTTTCTAATGTTTTATGTAAGTAGGATGTTTTGCTCCTGAAACAAAGGAGAAAAAAATCAGTGGTGAAGTTAATGTGTTGCATCAACACAACTGATCGGTGCTTCTGTCGTGGTTTAAGCCCAGCTGGCAACCCAGAGCCACACAGCTGCTCGCTCACTCTCCCACTTCCTTCCTCCACTCCCAGAGGGATGGGGAGGAGAATCAAAAGAATGTAACTCCCACGGGTTGAGATAAGAACAGTCCAGTAACTGAGGTATAACACAAATCACTGCTGCTGCCACTACTAATGATAATGATAAGAGAAATAACAAGGGAAGAGAATACAACCACTCACCACCTGCCGACCGATACCTAGCCCGACCTGAGCAGTGACCTAGCCCTTCTGAGTAACTGCCCCCAGTTTATATAGTGAGCATGACGTATTGTGGTATGGAGTACCCCTTTTGGCTAGTTTAGGTCAGGTGTCCTGTCTCCGCTTCTTCCCAGCTTCTCCTCCTTCCTGGCAAAGCATTAAACTCAGAAAGTCCTTGGTCAAAGTAAACATTACTGGGCAGCAACTAAAACTATCAGTGTTACCAGCACTGTTCCCAGGCTGAAAGTCAAAAACACAGCACTGCACCAGCTACCAAGAAGGAAAAAAATGGCTGCTACTGCTGAACCCTCATTATGGATTTTTTTTTAATACATTAAATGTGTTAATAGAATTGTGCAAATAGTGAAGGTCTGCTTTTATTGCTTTAATTCTTAGGTCTTTTCAGACTTTTTTTTTCCCCAACCATGGCGAGAATTTATGATCAGAAACTGAGCCTTATGTTATGTGATGTGCCTGGAATACTTAAGTGTCTCTCCATTTCTTTCCCTCTTCCCCAAACCTCAGATCCAGGAAGTTACACCTGTCTTCCTCATGCAGTCGTAGTCAACCTTGCTGCTTTCTTTGAACTTTGGGATGCCTTTGCATTTCACTGGGTGAAGTCTGCCCAAGTGGCCTTAAATGATGATGACATGCATGATGTGAGTAGGGTTTTTGTATTACATTTATGGAAGTTAAGTGAAATTTGATTTCATGCAGAACACTTTTAATTTCAGGAACCATGCAGTAAACCACAGTGCTTCTGTTGGCATTCAGAATATACCTGACACCATGCAAATATTCATGTTTGTTTCAGTAGCTGTATTTGTGCTCCTTCTTACTTCTTCTGTATAGAGTGCAGATTCCGACACTGTAGACTTAGTGCAGGGATTGCATGGCCAGTAGAGCCATGTGGTATTTTTAGAGAACATACAGCTGAGTACTGGTTGTGTACCACTAAACACAAGGCCTTGTGTGAGTCTGAATTTAATGCAGGTGTTGGTCGTTTTGCTTTTCTCTTGCTTGAAGTACAAAGTATTCTGTAACATGCAGCATTGAGAAAACTGTCACCTTTTTGGCCTCTTTTCAGATACTATACTGCTTGCTGTGGCGTGACAGGTTCTGGGCAGTCTCTGACACTCTAAGAGTGGATTCACCAGGGTTGTCACTTCTGTCTCTGCACTGGCACTGGGTTATGAAGCATCTAATTGACAGAATTCCTCAGATGTTTATCGGATCAGATGAGCACAAGTGAGTAGCTTTGATTTGTGTTTCTGTTTAAGCAGCTGTATAAATTACCTTTTTCTTTACTATTATAGCTAATTATCATTGTTTGGCATTAGCATCCAAATTGTGTACCATTAGCGATGCAAGTACAATGTATTAAATAACTGTTAATTTTTAAAATTCAGGTTTCTTAGCACTGGGCTTGCCCAAGTGATCATCTAGAATTCTTATCCTTCAGGGGATGGATAAGGGAAGAGCTTTCCTTGTGCATCCTTTTGCCTTGTTTCTCAAACCTCTGATTTAACTGAGTGGACTTTTTCTCCCCACACCCTCTAATTATTTTTTTATCTACAAGGGTTTCCAGGGAAATTCAGTCTGTTTCTCAGCACCTTCAGAGCTGCTTGGCCAATCCTACTGGAATTTCTGCCAATATGAAGATATTACAGAAGTCTCTAGGAAGACCTCTTCCTTTTAAGGTATCGGTACTCTGTTTATAAGGAAAAACTTGTATTTACAGTAATATCCAAATATGCTTTGAAATGACCATGAAGTTTTGCAGCATTTGTTTTCCAGGCCAGCAAAAATACATTCCTTCTGGACTTGTTAGATTGATTAAGAGGACAATTTCAGTATATGCTAATGTACATCTTTTTTTTTGGGGGGGCAGGGGGCAGGGGCGTTGGTTTGATTTTTTTGTGCATGGAATCTATCAGTTATCCAGATAGTACTTCTGCTATTAATTATGTCTTTTATTAGGGTGGTGCCCAAGCATAAAAATACTACTTCTTGCTCTGTTCTGGAGATTTGTGAATATCAGTATTCCACTTGCTTATTTAGGGAATGTATGTATATGTAGACTAGACTGTGTACTTCCTTTATACAGAATAGGACAGGGCTGCTTTATGACTTGCCAAGACAAGGCCTCTTAACTTTGACAGTAATGGAATTTTTCTTAAGTTATTTCAGCAACTGGTGTCATTCAGTTTAAAAAGCAATCTCACAGTAAATTTTTCTGAACAATACAAATCCCTTTTTAAAAGCAGGGCACAACTAGTCATGTAGGTTGCTCATGTTGGTGATTAGTAATGGAACCTCGGTTTTTATGACCTTACCTCTCAAAGATGTCAGCTGTTTAAAAACGCACAGTTACTTTGTGAGTCTCTGAAGAACACTTGATGCTTCCTGAGAATTTTGGGAGATTTTTCAAGGCATCCAAATGTATTCAAATTGCACATATAAACTGCAGTTTCTTTTAAATGACCGTAGCTGCTGTCAGTTTTATTATTTTGTCTGTTTAGTGCCCTTAGTTTCTGTAAGTTGCTGTGTTGAAGTATTGTTTGTATAATCTATATAGTTTCTTCATGAAGGAAGGAGAAACAAAACCCAAAACTTGACAAGAAGGAATTGTGGCCAACTACTTCAGTTTCGTTCTTCCTGCTGTATTGAGTAGGACTACAAAAAAATTGTTAAGTTGTTGTGGCAAGTTAGTTTATATATACTTGTACTTCAGTCAGGTGTATGTGAATTTTAAATACTAGTTGTGACTGCAGTCACAGATCTTGTTTGTTATTTTGTTAGAGCCGCTGAAACAAATCATCCTTTTCATGTTTGTAGGATAAACTGGGCATGGAATGTTTTTCTCAGTTAAAAGTTCTCAGCAAACCACTTAACATCTTGGAACTAAGATTGGCCTTTGGAGAAAGTAGATGGCAGGAGAAGATGTGCTGTCTGAAAATTGCTGCTACTGGATGGAAGATGAAGAAAGCATTGCTGCAAGCTGATGGCCTGATAATTAGGGCAAATCATCTAGAAGATGTTAGTCTGGGTAGGTAACGCTTTTGCACAGGATGATTTCTGCCATCTCCGTTCTTTTTCTCTTTTTAAAAATGGAAGGATGTGAAATGTTCACTGGCAAGAAATACAGTACATGAATTTATGTGCTTCTTGCACTCTGTCAAACAGGTCAACTAAAGATGTTTTTGAAAGCTGTACATACACAAATGAAAGCAGAAGGAGTTATGTATAGTTATTCAGAAGAAAGGTTTACTGAAGATACCATCTCCAACCAGATAGACCCTGCCTTGTTAAACCAGCTCTGCAGTCGGGTTCAGCTGTGGCCTGCAATGGAATACGTCAGTGTGCTCTGGCAGTACAAACTGACAACAGATTATGTAGCCAAGGCTTGTACAAGAAGGTGAGAAAAAGGCTGGAGAAGAAAATCCTGTGTTCCTTTCATGAGATTCAGGTTCCCTACCTAAAAGCTGTAACTTCAGTACTCACATCTGTATGTAAATTTGTGTATGTGTGTACGCATATTTTGCATATATAGCTGTATGTGTATAGGTATATGTAGTGCATACATGTGTTTATATATATTTATGTATATAAATATATAGTCACTCCTTTGCATGCAAAATTGCACTTGGCCATCTGTAAAAGGTATCAGCAAAGGAGTAGTTTAGTGTCATATTTAGAAAGTAGTTTTCCTCTTTTCTAACTTCATTGATGCAAATATAGGAATGCCTATATGCAAGCCACCTTGGATAAACATATTAGACTCCAGAAATTGCTTTTATTAATGGTAGAATGGATTATAGGTGGATGAAAACTGAAACTCTGTGTTTAGTGAATAGTACATACTATTTTCCTTTTGGAAATACATAATATTTGCCTTTCACTGAAATAGAACAGTCCTTCATATTGGGAATTAACATGAAGATGTCTATCACCATATTTCTGGAGGCTGTTGTAGAAAGACTGAATTAGACCTGGTGATGGAGAAGGTATACTAGCAGGCATGCTCTTTTTGTGTCAACTACACACATGTACTCATAGTTTAAGTTAACATTATTAATTTAAGAAGTGATAGTGTTGTTTTAAGGGGCAAAGTGTATTTATTCTTTGACTGGTTTTGCATTCCTTAAAAGAGAGCTCTTCGTTTATGGATTTCAGTGAAAGTAATTTTTTGTACAATTACACTCCTAAAATCATTGATTCACTCTTGAATTCAGCTAAGTTCTGATTGATATTTTGGTGTTTGGCTTAACATGTAGCATATAGGTAGAGAAGATTCCACTTCTTCCCTCTGTTGGATTTTGATTTTGCCAACCTTGAAGGATGCAAGTTTTTTTGAGGGCTTATTCTTCTTCATTGTTTAAAACGTTGTCATTTAACCTTTCAGGGAGTCTTGGTTACTATTACTTCCCCTTCATTCTCAATTTGTTTTTCTATCCAAATGATTTATTTCATGTGCACTGCTTACTTAGTTGTATTTGTTTCACCTGCTACAGGGAGACCTGCAGTCAAGAACTAAATATATGTTCAGATCTAGTTCAGCTTGTAACTTTTTCCCTGAAGTTGACCCCAGCTGCTTCTCACCAACTGTCTGGACTATGGCACTTATTACACCTTAACGAAGTAAGAACAAATTTTAGTTCAATTAGTCTTGCAGAAGTTTTCATCAGACTCTTCAAAATAGGTATATCTGTGTAGGACTTTTGATACGCAGTTTAATTAGGTGCGCCTGACGTTAATTATTTCTTATTTTAATGAGAAAGGTTATTAACTGTGAGCATGCAAAAATTGTAATTAAAACATGACATTAAAACGTACATAAAACACAGTGAAATCTTAAATAACGTAATTCTGTATGGTCTAGTTTCTTAGTGTTGTTTCATTCATCCACCAGTGACCTAATGGAAACAGGAGAGTGAATGGCAGGTGTCAGCCTGCTTGTATCTATGTATTCAAAGTAATTTTATACTGAAAAATACCTTCCTTTGTTCCTGTGCCTCTAAATTTATTGGTCTGGGTTTTTTTAGGTCTGTATTGCAAATCAGATAGGCAAAAGCAGTTATTTGATGCTTTTTTTTTGTAGGGCACTTAGTATGTTAGAGAAATTCTGATTTGTTAATATTAGGTCAGATACTGTGGTGGTTGTCTTCCCACAAAGCTCAGGAAACCATCAAGTTCATTTTAAGTGCTTCAGAGCAGAACATTGGGTAGTTTTACCTGTTTCATGCTTATGCAACCTTGTGCATTGTAACAGAAGGTTGCACAGTCATAGACTGGAGGCTTTTTTATGAAAACTTGTTCTATACACAGGAGGCAGT
Organism: Forpus xanthops; assembly: GCA_032466535.1. Taxonomy (NCBI): domain Eukaryota; kingdom Metazoa; phylum Chordata; class Aves; order Psittaciformes; family Psittacidae; genus Forpus; species Forpus xanthops. The sequence goes on from JASSUY010036712.1 coordinate 55,908, forward strand.
GCAGACCTCAGAAAGTCTGCTCTTTAAGAAGAGGTACAAGCAAACTATCTGAATTTGAAAAGGATCTTGAGGAATATCTTGTACTATCCCTCCTGAAAAACTGTATCATACTTTTTGTGTGTGTATGTGCTTGATTCTCTTCTGCTCCCTGTAATTGATTCTCAGCTCTAGGTTTCTCTCTCTTTCCTTAGCTGTCCCATGAGGAAATGGCTGTTATGTCATCTCAACTAGTTAATGCTGCGTTAGCATCTTTTTGGAGCAGTACTTTCACCACGGACCCAGACTACTGGTTGACATGGAGGCCACTACCTGCAATGGAGGAAAAGAACTTTTCTAAATCCCATATGAACTCTTCTATGAAGGTTTGTCTCTTCTAACCTAATCAAATAATTAGGCTGAATACTCTTTTATTAAATAATTCATCAGCTTTCTAAAGCAATACTGTAAGTTCTAGCATAGTCACTGCAAGTTACATCTGAACAATCTAACTCTTAATCTCTCAATTTAGGGCCCAGGTATTTTGACCCGAGCCGTTTTCTCAAAGTGCTTGTTTGAAATTCTAACTAGCAGCAGCAAGGCAAGCCAGTGGGATGTGACTGGGCTTCCTGTTCTGTCATCATCCCATGTGACACTTGGAGAATGGATGGAGAGAGCACAGCAGCTTCATGAAGTTAGCGCAGCAGTGTGGACCAACCTGGCTGTGTCTTCGATAGCAGATTTTGGGTATTAAAACCTCTCTTGCACATATCTTATTTAAATCAGGCATGTTATAACAAGCTTACTGTGTTTAAACTTTTCCCATTCCTTCACCTCCAGACACACAGATGCTAAACTACAGGGAATAGTGCTAAGCAGACAGCTCTCTGCCCTGGTAGATCTGGTTCCAATGGATCTTCAAGGAGAATTTTTGGAGTGCTGTGAGAAGCTCTGCGTCAAGGATCCTGTTGTATATGAGTACCTTCTCAAGACACTTAAAAGCATCATTGATCAGGAGTTACTTCCTAAAGAATTCGTGTTTCTCCTGCTCACTTGCTTGCAGCAGTTCTTTGGAGAAGGGCTTAATGAGTTACCAGAGACAGCTTGGCGAGGAAGCCTCTGGGTGAATATTGGTTTGCTACAGATCCAGGTGTGGCTTCCACAGACGAGGTTTGATCCAGCTGTTAAAAGAGAATACAAGCTCAAATATGCAAAAGAAGAGGTGAGTGTGGAGCTGAGTTGGCTCTTACCTTTGTAGTGTACAAAATCAATGCAAAGGAGTTTAGCTTGGGTGTTCTTGGGCAAATATTTGTGCATGATTTTCAAACTATGCAGTTGAAACATTTTTTGATCTCCAAGAGGATATACCAGAACCTCAGTATGGTTTATTCTTTCCTTTTCAGTTACACCAGCTGGATTGTGAGTGGAAAACAAATGATTTCTCATCCCAGCTGCATACAGGAAAAAGTATTGAAGATGAAGCAGTCAGCAGCTGTATTCATCCCCATCTCAGGTAACATCTCAGACAATTAACTCTTCTCTTTTAAACTGGAAATTTCATCTTCGGGTGCTTTGGCTTCAAAGCTTTTCTCCACAGCTTTACAGCGTTTGTATTTTCTATGGAAATAAGGGTTGCTAATTTTAATGTATCAATTTGGGTATTATATGGTAAATATAGGTGGTAAATATACAGAAGCTGTTCTTTTCACTTGCGATGACTAAGGAAGTGCCTGTACACACTTTGTACTGCTATAAATGTGGCACTTAAAGCAGCAGCCTTCATATGTTGATAAAATTGAAGCTATGTTGGGAAGTGAAAATAAAACTGTACATCTAAATTACTGTAGTTTCATTAATATGTGACAATGTTATTAACAAATTGAAATATGATGGAATGTGCGTCTATCACTGTAACCCTTCAAAGCCTTGATAGAGGCCAGTGCTATTTTGCAGAGTTTTGGAATGATTGTACTTGGTAGAAATCTCCAAGTGTGTATTTTAGCAACAGCATTTGCCTACAGTGCTGTGGGTGAATTAGATTTCTTACTACATAGAGTACGCTATTGACATTCAGAATTTGTAGCCATTGTTTTGTTGTGTTTGGGTTTTTTTATTTCTTTGTTTGCTTTTATTTTTTTACCTGAGTAACTTGAGGAAATTTTATGTGGACAGACTTCTCCTTTGTGCAGGTTTCCAGATGTTCCTTGTACATGGAGATAAAAAAATGAGTATTATTCATTATTTTCCACTGTTACGGAAGTTTCTCTTTCAATGTTATACACATAGAGGATCTGATAATTCTGTGCTTAAAGAGAATGGTAGTCATTGAAAGCAAGTTCTGAATGGCTAAGTTTTACCAATTGCTTCCAGTAATACTACTTTTTCCTTAATGCTTACAGAGCTGTCAGGTAGCAAGCAAAATAGTAATGAAAGTTTGTTGAAGTGGCAGAGGGAGTCCAAAGTGGGGGAGAGAAGTGCATATGTATGCTATAGGGGTGTCACTTTCTGTTTTATCCTTACTTGCTGTGTCATACAAACTAGCAGAATATTTCTGATGCATCTTTTAATATATCTATTATGTTATATATATGAACTTATTTATATGAAATAAGTTTATATGTTTAAACTGGTCAATGTTATTTCTTGACAGGCTGTTGCATGAAAGAATGCAAAAGTTGAAGGAGCAAATAAACAGACTTTCCAGAAAAAAGGCCTTCAGGCCTCCAGCTCCACCCTATGACTGCTTATACCAAGAGGCTCACCAATACATCAACAGCATAGCACGGGTTTCTTCAGTCCAAGATCTTACAAGCCGCCTTCTACAGTTCTTCCATGGGGAAAGACCTAAATCACTCCAGGCAATACAAAACCTGTTAAATGAGGAAGCATCTTGGCAACAATCACACCATCAGTTCAGAAAACACCTGGCAGAGGACTATGCTATGTTTCCTGATGCCATCATTCCACTGCAAGCTGCCATCTTACAATTGCAGCATGGCATGCGATTAGTGGCTTCTGAAGTCTATGCAATGCTCAAAAGATTTGTGTGTCCAGCTGATCTCACCAACCTCCTCACTTCTTTGTTGGCATTTCCTTCTGTTGGCCGTGCCTTCCCCAATTACCTTGCTCGTGCAGAGATTTTATGCTCAGTGAATTCAGTTGAGGTCCTTCATGGACTTAAAAAGTTTTCTCTAAAGCACTCTGAAGGAGAATCTGAGGGGGTAGAGCAGCCCTGCCCAACTCTGGAACAGCTCCTTGTCAGTGCTTTGCTGCATCTTCAGTGCCATGTACTGTTCAGGGCAGAGATGGACGAGAAATCCCTGCAGCTGTTTAGACATCTGTGTCAGGTAACATCATAGCCTGTAATGGTTACCAAAGATTTTGTTTATATAAAAAAAAACCAACAAAACCCAAAACCACACACACAAAAAAAAACAAAACAAAACAAAACCTGACTTTGTAGAGAGTTGCTTTACAAAATAATTAGGAAAGGAGACTAAAACTTGACCAAGCACTCTGTTGCATTTTGTTTTCTGTGTTTTTTCCTCATTGACTGAAGAAGAAAAGTCACAAGTCTTCAAGTTAGATGGCTTTGATTTATACTGTTGTAGAGGAGGAAAAAGCCAAATGAGATAGGTGCTGCCCCTTTGTTGAAATATGAGGTGATTTTGTATAAAAGTGTATGTTTTGTATTTCCTTAGGCAATTGTAAATGAATGGGATGAACAGGAACGCCGTGCCCAAGAGCAGGAGGCAATGCAACACAGTTTGTACAGATACAGAAGTAAAAGTCATGGGAAAGGATTGACTGAGGAAGAGGAGGAAGAAAAAGAGTTTAGGAGGAGATTTCCTCTTCATGAAAAGGTAACAACTGTCACTCTGGAAAGAAACCCCAAAGTTATGTCTGAAGTAGCTCTTGAAAATGCATGCTTTAAGTAAAACAAGATGAGAAATGGAGACAGGTTTTCCTCCAGGCAAAAGAAAAATGTGGGATAGATTTTGATAGAACAGTATCAAGTACTGTGGTTTTAGTTTACTGTACCTTTTGGTTGTAGGAAGGTTTTGAAATTAATTTCCAGAGTTGAACCATACTGTGGTTTGCCTGAATAATCCCAAATTCCATAACTAAATGACAATATAATTAATAATTTGTTGTAAAATTCTGAAATTTGATTCGTTTTAGCAAGTAGAGTCATTTGGGGGTTTATTACATGTGAAAAGGGCTGTTCTCCTTAAAGTATTTAATCAACTTTAAAGTTGATTTAATAAAACTGAGGTTTTTTTCAGTATTAACTGTCCTGTGTAACTGAACAACTTCTGAAGTGTGGCTTCACCAAGCAATGTTGTACCACACAGAAAGCCATGAGAAAGTTGTGTGTTATTGTGTTGATGAGGAGGGGAGACACTAAAGGAAGAAATTATAATTGACTTCTGATTATCACATAATTTGCAGGACTTTGAAGATATCACAGCTCAGCCAAGCCTCGAAGAAAAAATGGAAACTGAAGATCCATTGGAAGAACAGCTGGAAGTAGATAGAGCCCTGTTGTCCAAGAGCTCTATGCAAACAGTAATGATGGTTCATCAAAAGTTGTGCTTAAACTTTGCGCGATCCCTGTGGTATCAACCGAGTTTGCCTTCTCATCAAGCCAAACATTATTTCAGTACATTTATTTCCTGCTATCAGACTGGTGCATGCCTGGTGTCACAATTCTATCCTTTAATTGGTAAGATTGCTAGCAATATTTCAGATGTGCAGGTCTAGCTTAGTAACGAATTGTTTCAAATTAATCATATCACAGGTCATGAAACAGGCCTTTTATGGGAAAAGTGCATAAAACCAGATTTCATTTTCCTAAAGAATTTGCCCTGTGTTCAGAATTGTCTCAGTAGAATGCTTTGATTTTTATCCTTTTATGGATTTTTTATTTTTTTATTCCATTTGTTAACAAGTAAGACAAAAACAGTTTAAGAATAAACTGAATAATCTACTGCAGGCATTTTGATCACTTGGATCTGCATAATCCTGTGGAAGATGATGTATGTGCAGAAATTTCCCAGAAGTACAATTTGCAATTAAGTTCATAAATGAATTGGTTTAAATGAAGCTTCTATAATTAAAAGAGCCCCAAGGGTTGGTGGTTTTTGTTGGCTTTTTTTTTTTTTCCCTGAACTTTGTCACTCTTAATGTGTAAATCATTATAACAATGCTGAGACATCAGGCTCATAGCTTCTCAAAGCAGAGCTATACTTCAGTTCTGATCTAATAAATGTGTATGTGTGCATAAGAAAAAGCAGATGTCTGCTGTTTCTACAGTAATTTATGTTTTTATTCATACCTGAGGTATAGTTTATACAAATTCATTTTTTTGAGCATGTGTTGGATGACTTTTTCACAGAGCCTTGCTACTAATTTTGTTGTAACTCCGCTTGATGTGAATTTATGCAGAGAGGAACTGTGGTCTTCTGACAGGATCACAGCCCACCTTTTGGATGCTGATTTTACTTTTATACAAAAATTTGATAAAATAGGGAATGGAAACTTTAAGTATGTCTCTTTGTTCCATACTCCCATCTCATTGCTTTTGTCTGGCACATTGTTATGTCCTTGTAATTCATAACATGCCGAGACTTGGGATACAGGAGAAAATTCCCCCACACCTTTTCAACTGATAGTACATGTAATGTCTTTTTTTTTTTTGCTTCCTAGGTGCTGAAATGAATGATACTCTTTTGGGAAGCCAACTTCTAGCTAGCACTCTTCTCCACAATACCTTTTTTGAGGAACTAACTTCAGATCTTGTGCTGCAGCAAGATGGTCCATATGACTTCTACCAGCATCCTAATATTCAGCAAGTCCGACAGTGCCAACCTGTACTCGATAGCTTTGCTAAAGAAGTAAATAGGCTACTCCAGGAATGGCCAGAGCATCCAGTGCTTGTGCAGGTAAAGACCTCAGCAAGTGTTTGGGGAAAGGTGGAACATTATAGAATTGCATTTGTGTGTAAATATGCGTATAGACATGTAGACATGCCCTTGCCTAAATGTTGTGTGTACTAGTTATGCAGGTATTTTGAAGTCATTAGGTATTATTAACTCTTCTGTTTGAGTTATGAAATGCTAAGTGATGTTCATTGCATACTCTGATCTTACAGCATTAAGCACCCTTCAGTCTATTATACCTGAAAGATTGTTGAGGTATTTTGCTGTTTGGGCTCCTGGATGTTTGTTTTTTTTTTTTTTTCTCCAAAATTCTTCCATTATACTTTAAAATGGATAACTTGGGTCCCATTTACAGGGCTTGTGTGGCCCTCAGGTTGTATTTCTTAGACTAATGCAGAAACTTGGAATCAATTGAAACTCTTTGCATTAGGTCATTTTTGCTGCTTTCCCTGAGTGTGTTTGCTTTCACTGAACTACTAGTGAGCTTATACTAGAACAAGGAAGCAGTTTAAAATTAAAAAAATACATACATATATATATAGTCTGATCTCCTGCAGGGGAGGGTTATGCTAATACAACTTAGCTGAACTTCATGACTGCTTCTGTTAAAGATCATTTACAATAGATTGAATACTTTTTTTTCATTCTGCAGCTCTTAGTTGTGATGGACAGAATCCGGAGTTTTCCACTCTCAAGTCCTCTCTCAAAGTTCCTGAATGGCTTGGAAATTCTTCTTGCAAAGGCACAGGTAAGAAGAGAGCTAAGGGAAACTTATATTTTCTCTTTTATACTTCCTATTCATATTGGTGCCATAATAAAAACAAGTGAAAACTGTCTGCTTGGCAGGATCTAGGGAAGCGAACTTGAGGAGTAGGAATGTAATCCAGAGTACTGCATGAGTCTTGCCATGCAAAGACTGATTTCTGGCATTGTATAAAGGTGAACTTTCTTTTTTTTCCTTCCAGGACTGGGAGGAAAATGCTTGTCGAGCTTTGTCCTTGAGGAAACATCTTGATTCAGTCACACAACTGATTATTCAGTGGCGTAGATTGGAGTTGAAGTAAGAACTCTCCTTCCCTGCTGCTTTTTTTTAGATACTATAAGCTTCTCTCTCCATACAGAGACACATTCCAGTGCAGAATTGCCTTTCATGGACATACTTCACTATGTGTTCCAGTGTGTTTTCTCTGTGTGTGGCTGTCCTAGTAGCAGTGTTAGCAACTGTGACCCTATATATATGCCTCAGGACTAGAATCAGAATAGATAGCTACAGTACTTGGTCCTAATATTTTCCTAGTGTTCTCCTGTTTTCATCCCAGGATTTACTGAGCCTGCTGAGTTTTGTCTTAACAACCAACCACCATTAATTTTCCCTTAAAAATTATTGTTTGTTCCTGTTAAAACCATGTCAAATTTTTATCCCACAGTATGCCAGGATCAGGGATTCCACAAGTCTGCCTCAGTTTTCATGAAAAGAAACTTCTGGACTTGACTCTGATTGGTTTTGGTTTTATCATCCCTAGTTCTCACACTTCTCTCATATTTAATAATAGTGACAAAGTAGTGATCTTCAAGAATTAGCTGTGTATATTAAACATACCTGCAGATAATTCCACCTTGTAAATTTTTCCATTAGTTTATCAGAAACAGAGAATGAAGTTTATGATTTTTTTGGAGCCCAAACTACCCACAATATTTTTTGCTTTATTTTTTTCTCCTCTCACTTCCTTTATTGTTTCCAGTTGCTGGTCAGTAAGTTTGGACAATATAATGAAGCAGCATGTTGAGAAATCCACTAAGCACTGGTTCTCAATCTATCAGATGATTGAGAAGTATATTCAAGAACAGACAGAGGCAAGCACACAGGGTAAGTGCTGGTTTTATATGAATGTTTGATGCAGTTCCAGCAGTTATGAAGGATGCATAATTAAGGTCCTAAGTGCCAGAGTTTAACAGTGCACTTTCAGGTGTAGTTCTTGCCCTACAATAAATTCTCCTTACCTTACATTAAATTCCATGACAGTATAGTGTCTCCTGTACAGAGTAAATTCACGGCGTGTTATTTATTTCTGGAGCCACCTGTGTCTCTCATAGGGCCAGCATTGTAGGTGGTGTAAATTAAAGAAGATTTCTGTAAAAAGCATCTAAAAGAATGTAGAACTATGTATGTCATGTACATATAAACGTTTCAAACAGATTTGGAGGGTAGGAGGCCTCCATCTGCAACTGGAAAAGGCATAATTCATATACTAGCTGAACAGCTTTTAATGTTCTGTATAAAGCCTAAAGAATTCTTACAGTCAGCACAGTTTGGTACATGTTCTGATTAAATCTCTCTGCACGTGTTTATGTTACATAATACAGAGGAAAGAATCTAGCTGTCAGTCCCTCGCCTCTCCAAAGCTCAGTGAAACTGTAAAGATGAAAGTGACATTCTCTGGCATGAGGCAGAGTTCTTCCAATCTCATGGCTAATTAATGCACTAGATGAGCTTCAGATCCTTGGGTTATTCTGCATCTCCGAATGGACAGCTTGTCTTCTTCCATAGTTAGTGCTCTAAAGACACTGTATTCTCTATCAGATTCTTCTAAGATCTGTTTTCATGATTTGAGGAATTAAGGAATTAGCAGTGACTAATTTGTAGCGTGGTTCATCATGACCGAAAAAAGCCATTCATTCACAGAGAATAAGAAGTAGTCTTTAAATACGTGATCCACTCTGAAACTGGGCATGTAGCTGGCCAGCTTGGTCATCTTACTGCTGCTTCTTGTCCTTTCTCTTTTTTGACAGTCTTTGTTAATTTGACTTATTAAATTAGAATTCTTCCCCACCCTGCCCCTTTTCTATTTCGTTTTGAACCTTTCCTAAGAGAGACCTGATACTCAGTTGGAAGTTTACAAGGAGCACATAACAATTTTCATGTGGAGATTTGTTGGTTTGGGTTTGTTTGTTTTTTTTTTTGTTTTGTTTTGGTTTTGTGTTTTTTTTTTTTCCCTTTTCTTTCTAAATTTCTGGTGCAATGTTCAGAAACAGAGCAAATGGATCTGAAAACACTGGTCAGCACATTACAAGCTTTCATTGAAGGATCTACACTGGGAGAGTTTCATGCACGACTCCAAGCACTACTGGTTTTCCACTGCCATGTGTTGCTGATGCCTCAAGTAGAAGAAAAGGGTAAGTTCTTAGCACTGCATGTGTTGAGTCTTCTTTACAACAACCTGATAATCAGCTATTCATGACTTTCCAAATACATCATTAAGCTCATAAATATAACACAAGACTATGCGGCTGTTTTTCCCATTTTCATGAAGAATGTTAATCCGTTTACCCCAACTTTTGATGTTGCTACGCTTCATAATTACAAAAAAAAAAATCTCTTCTGGATACTGAAAAATATCCTGGTTTTAAAAGAAGCTTGTTATTTTCTATCACTTTTAGACATTCTATGCAGCATCCTGTGGAACCTATACAATTATTATAGGCAGTTTTCAGAGTGTGTTCAGGCCAGAATCACTGAACTTCGTCAACCTATAGAAAAGGAACTTAAGGTAAAAGGAAACTTCACTCAAACAATATACTGAACTAATCGAAGGAACAGCAGAGCAGATGTTTTCTTTGGCAAGAATTTGCTTTTGAGGTGGGAAGTTGGTTGAAATCTTCAATGTTTGGTCAGTCCAATTTAGCCATGGAGGTTTTATATCCAGTAATAAAGCCCCTTTGGATTTCATAGCGTTTGGCTGTGCAGCATAAATGCATATTAATAGACTAAAATGCTTATGCAATATTTTACTCACCTACTAAAATGTCTTGCATTTTAAGACTGTCAGAGCATCATAGTTGATCAACTTTAAAGATGAACTTTGATAAGGAAATACTTCATTGCATTGATTATTTATTTTCCTAATAGGACTTTGTGAAGATATCGAAGTGGAATGATGTCAGCTTCTGGGCTGTGAAACAGTCAGTTGAAAAAATACGCAGGTAACTCAGATCTTGAAATTAAGTTCTTTATTTGGAACCTTCCTTCTGAATGATCGCTCTGTTGCTAGATTTTAATGCAAATGTTCATAATACAGTGGAAATGTTTCTTTCCAGCAGCTGAGAGATTTCCAGGATTGTAGAACCTAGTAACATTTTTGCTTTCCTTTGGTAATTAGGACCCTCTTTAAATTCATGAAGAAGTTTGAAGTTGTTCTGGGTGAGTCATGTCGGCCTGCCTTGGTGGAAATTGGTAAGGAAGAGCAGCTGGACTGCTTGCAAAAGGAGGAAGAATCTGAGAACACAGAGACCAAAGTTCAGAGGCTAAACAACACATTAAGAAAAATTCTGTCTTCTAGAACAGATATTGCCAAGGTGACTGTATTCTTCATTCTGTGTTGGAAGGACATTTTTTCTATTCTCATCTGTATGTTGCTTTTCACTGATTTATGCAAAAAAGTCTTACATAAGTGTGAAATCTGTTGAGTGTATCATCAACTTTTTGGTTTGCCTTGTGTTCAGTGTTATGAAACACTGCAGATGGGTGGGAATGCAGCATGGAAAGACAAGCTTGTTCTGTATCTATTTGGCACAGTTATCTATGCTTTAATGTAAAAATGATGGCAGTTACACATTTCATCGTCCAAGTTGCTTGCATATTGTCTGCAGCAATTAGTTCCTTCCCTATTAGTACAATGATATGGACTGGGTGTTGGAATTGTTACCCTTTATCTTCTAACCAAGGACCAAGACAATTGATTATGTAGCTATAGGCTTTGTACATACATAAAATTACTTTGAGCCTGAATTCTGAAAGGGGAATGCACTGCATTGTCCTGTGTTTCCTGTTGGCTCACACAGCTTGTGTACAGTGTACTTTGGACTAGTTGGTACATATTTAATCCTACTCCACACACCACACATTTCAGTATGCCTCTTAAATTTTTCTGCTCAGAGAGGAAGTCAAGTGTTTTCTTCTCAAAATAGATTCCTACTAATTTCCATTAGTTTTTATTAATAAGATGCAAGGAGAAAATCGTAACTCATCATAAGTTGGGAGTGAGTGGGAAATGCTCAGTTACTCTTGGCTTGCAAGGTTTTCTTCAGTTTCTCCAGACCAGGAGGGCGGCTGATCTTGCTCTTGTCCTGTGACAATCAGGAGGGTAGAGTGAAGAGGCAGAAACCTGATGAAAATCTAATGTGTTCCATTGTGGGCTTGGTTTGTTGGTGATTGGTTTGTTAGTAAGCCTTTCACTGATACTTAACAGGGTTATCAGATTCACTTGTAGTTTCATGTTGTCTTCATTCCTTAAACAAGATGCATGCAATCCTAAATTGAACAGACCCTGGGGATTAATTTTGGACATGCTGGGGGTTAGTCCTGTTACTTCAAAATTTCTGTTTGCATACTGATTTTGTTGTTGTTTAGCAGTGCAATTAAATTGCTGGGAAGTAAGTGATATTCTTATCCAGTGCCCTGAGGGTGTTAGTGATTTAGATTAGTGTGACTTCGAGCTTGGAAGGCTGAAGAGGCTGACCTGAAGCAGTGATAAAACAAACACCCAAGAGAGTAGGATCATAGCATTTTCCATTTGTTTGGCTGTTCTCAAAAGTAATGTATTTCTGACGTGCATATATTATGATTTTCCTTAAATGCTGATCCTGAACTGTTAACATGGGCATGTTTTGTGGTTTCAGATGAATGCAGAATTTTTCCCTTAGTTTTGCAACAATTTTGTTTGATGGTTAAATAACACAGCTTTTGGCATGCGTGTAAAATCTTCTTTCTGTTTATTTTTCTCAGAGGGCACTCCCAGAAGAATGTCAGGATGGCATTACATTCCATGCAGAATCTCTGCAGTACCGTCTGCCCAAGCTTACTAAAAAAATGAAGAAAATGTGTACAACAGTTACAGAAAGTAGTTCATTCTTAAGTCTGGTGGAAAATCTCGACCAATTCACAGGTTAAGTGCTCTTGTGGATTCCATACCATAATTGCCCTCTGTAACATAAGTGCAAGAGATCAGGAGAAAGTGCAGATGCATAGTTCACTTCCCGGACTGTCTTCCCCTGGCTGCTTTGTGGGTGTTAAATTTTCACATCTCTTACCTTTCTATGCTGTTTTCTGTACAGGTAGTATCATTGTTTCTGTAGCTGAACTGCAAAATTTAACGTTTGATCAGACAGCAACTAAGGAGAAGCAGAAGTCAGAGGCAAAGCATATTCAGATGCAAAAGCAACGGGCTTTGTCAGATCTCTTCAAAAGCCTTGCTAAAACAGGTGAGCTTTGGCTAAAATGTGCTTGATTTAACAGTACAAAGTTCTTCAGCATTTTACTGTTCTTTCCAATTCATCTAACCCCCCCATAATACTATGTTCTTGAAGTCATTGAACTACTAATATGTAGAAGCAGTTAAGTCACTCTTTCTCTTTGTCTCTTGACTGAGGCCTAGTGTGTGGGCCTTTCAAATACCTTCTTTTTTTCCTTACACTCGATTAGATGTTCAACAGTAGCTTTTCTGAAGCAGAAATCTGCTTTATCTCCAGTCCAAAGTCACTGCCCAGCTTTTAGAAACAAGAAAGAAGCTCATTATCTTGTAATCATTCTCTGATCCGGAACTAAGTTGAAGTTAGCTGATTAGAATGAGAGCCGTTTCTCGGTGATTGACAGACTGGCAGAGATGAGATTGGCACAGGTGTGGTTGAGCCATGGAGACCGCATGGTCTATTGATGGGGAGTCGTTGGAGGCACCCTGTTCAGTAGCCCAGTCTCCATTGCTCTCCCTGCTAGTCTTAAGGTAAAGGACCTACCAAAACTACTAATGGTTGCCTTTTATTTTGGAGTTACATTGAATTACTCATCAACTATTCTTGCTCAGTGAGCAGTTCAGAAACCAGCAGAAGTAAACAGGCTTGTTAAATGAACAGCCATCTGACAGCATTCTTGTAAGTCGTAGGTAGAAACAGAAATTAATGTAACTTTGCAACTTTGCTTTCTCCCCTCCCCACTCCTATTTGGAATAGTTTAGTGTTGGTGCTTCTCTTGGAAGCCAATAGCTTCTGGCCTGCAGTGATCCTACGAACCTCTTGGGGGGGAAGAGAGGAGGAGAAGGAGGGGGAGAGAGATTTCTGTTCCTAGTGGTTCCCCTTTGCAAACATTAAGTTAAGGGTTTCAAGAAGGCATGATTTTAATAAAAAGTTAAATAATGTCACACTTGGAAAGTGAATGAAAACATAAAAAACCTAAATGCTTTCTGGGAGGATGAAGAGGCTACATTTGTAGCTTTGAGTGCTTACAATTTATGCTACTTAGATGAGTTGATGTGTACTAAGTAAATAGTTCCAGAATATTAAGGTCCTTTTTTATTTAGATGACTGCAAAGCCAGGTGAATCTAAGTGGGAAGTTTCCAGTACATACACTTTTCCTGTGTATTTCCACTCACTGGTGCCAAAGGAATTAGCTGTTATTGCTGCCCTGTGAAGTTTGTGCTGGAGGAGTGACATTTTGTGGTTTTTTAATTAACCATGGCATTTGAGTTCTTTACTGAGCTCTCTTTGGATTCAGGTGACACCTTTACCTTCCTCTTTCATCAGCCTTTTCATGTCTTAAAAATGAGGTGATAATTCCTAGCTCAGCTCTCATAAAGGATGAGAATCCCTGAGAAGTGTTGCCCTTAAGATTTGCTCTCCATTTTGTTTGGAAAAGTGGCAACATAATTTAAATAGCTAATGAGCATTTCTTACAGGTTCTGCTTACCTTCACAATGCATTGAAAGGAGTATTCTAATTGCCTTGAAAGAAATGAGCATGTTTAATCCAGTTTTAAAAGTAGCTAAAATAGGAACGCTACTTTAGACAGAGTTTTAAAAGTATGTAGCTGTAACTTCCTCAGGCTGTAGCCTGCCTGACAGGTTCAAGGCTTTTTGTTTTACCTCTTGGCCACTGCCACCAGCCTCATTTATATACACAGGTCTGTGTCTTATTTCAGCTGTGTTCAGCTAATGATAGTTAATAACAATGTTTTCTTACATTACAAAACTTGCAGCATGTTCACTCGTCAAAATCAGCATTAGGAAAAAGATTACATCAGATGTTTTTGTATCTTAATACCAACTGTATGAGTGACATTTTTCATAGAAAAAAAATTTATGCATAAAAGGATGCTGTGTTCAAATGTCTTTCCAGGTTTGTCGTACCGGAAGGGTCTGTCTTGGTCCCGTTCAAAAGATTATCAGGAAATGCTCTACCTCCATCCACTGGACTTGAATAGTGCATTAGGTGTAGTAAATCGTACACATGAACTGGATGCCATGTATGTACACAGTATTTGTAACCCTTAGGTTGTATGAATTGCAGCTATAATGTATAGAATTTATTGTAAGTGGATTTAGACTGGAATTTCTGGACTGTAATCCATGTAATCCTTTGCGTTCCCTTCCTCCCATTACTTCTCAGTTTGAAAATCCTTTACATACTATAGTAGAATGTCCAACTGAGTAAACGTTTGGTTGTTTTGAGTTTTTTTGCTTATTTGTTTTTTGATTTCAGTATGCACTTTTGACAATTTTACCCTCAGTTTCATTGTTTCTGTGAACTAGATTTCAGTTAGCCTTCTATTGTCCAGCTTTGCCTGGCATGCTTTGCTAGCACAATATTAGAAAGTAGACTGCTGGTATTTTATTAAAGATAAATTGTAACTTACAGGATTACTTCATTGTTTCTTTTCCATTGAATAATGGATATTTCAGGAGAAAATATGTAGATTTTAAAGTCAGCATTTCTAGAAATACTTACCTATAGAAAAGACATTAGTTCATATATTTTCAAGTTACTTTTCTGGTAACGAGTAATTTTTGTCATTGAGACATGCTGCTTATTATCTTACTCAGATGTAAGGGTTTAGTTTATACAGTCTTTCAGCAAGGCAAAAATAAAGGCTGTCAAGATGGATTTAGATGCATGGGGAGAAGACAAAAAAAAATCACTATTCAAGTGTTAAATGATATTCAGAGATAGAGATTTCGCTGCTATTGTTTAGTGTTTGCTTAGTTTATTTCAAATATCAAACATTTTCTTAAGACTAGAATACATGTGAAGAAAATCAAGAACTACAAGATTGATGTGTTTGCTAAATAACAAATTGTAAGCAAATGCGTTGGGTTGAAGAGCTGACCTGGTAGTTCCAGTATGCTGAGGTACTGAAATGATACAGCTTTCTAATAGCAGACTTTCTTATGCTCTGTCAGGCTGCTGACAGAAATTTCTTCTGCCTGGGACGGATGCCAGAAGTACTTCTATCGGTCACTTGCACGCCACTCTAGACTTCAGACAGCATTGCTAGCACCTGCCAAGGTAAAAACACCACAGTAAAAATAGAAATCTTATTTCTGCTAACTTTATTTTACCACCTTGGACTGGGATTTTTTCATAGCAAAAGGGTGATGTGAGATAATGCTATGTTCTGTAGTAGCGCACAAAGTATGATATTTTGTGACAGCATTTTTAAACCTGTTGGTTTATGAGTGAATGTTACCAGTTTTGTTAATAAAGTCAGTGATCTGTTCAGTGTACAAATTCGTCCCAACAGATCCTGAATTGCTACTTTTTGTTCATGAAGGGAGCTCCAAACTGAATCAAAACTTGTTAGGAAAAAAGCTGTCATTAGTTAGTGCTTATGAAAAAGAAATCGGTTGGGATTTATAATTTCAAATACTTGTACCCTGTGTTTTAACACAAAAAGTGCCAATATATTCGCTCGCTTTAAAATTGGTCTAAAATCAGAAGAAGGAACAAAAGAGCTTTGCCAAATCAGTACCACTTTTCCAGTATTCTAGGAAAAAAGATTCTCTTCCAGATGCTTTCCTTTTCATTGTGCTTTACCCCTTGTTTTTACAACATGGTCTTGTCAAACATCAAAGCTGATAATGGCCATAAAATGGAATGGCAGTAAATCCGATAAAACGAGTCGTAGCAGTGGTTTTAGCAGCAGTCATGTATGTAAAAGCTTAGATTGTTATCTCTTTAGATTTTAATCATAATTTATGTAAGGTAGCTTTACTATCGGAACTAAATTCTTGATAAGAATTGCTGCAGGGGGAAGGGCAATCTAATATTACTGCTGTTGCAGAAGGTCCCTGAAAATGGAATTTGTGAACAGCATGTATAAAAGACTGCAGAAAAATTAAGATGAGGAGACTGTAATAGCAGTGATTTTTGTCTGCATTATAAGACTTGTTCAATTAAACCATAACCCTTCAACCTGCTCAGTGTAATGAAATGGAGGTGCAGAGAACGTTGTCTGCTTATTCATCTAACTGTTCTCTCCCACTTCTGCGTTTGTTTTCTTTAGGATATTGGACTAGGTAGCATTGAAAGATGCAAAGGGTTCACTGCGCACCTCATGCAGGTGCTTGTCAGACAGAGACGATCTCTGACTACATTGACAGAACAGTGGATCTTTCTGAGGTATTTTGCATTTTCCAACATTTAAACATTGGGAAGGAGTTTGAGAGTAAGCAATTCAGTTCAAGGAAGATGGAAAGTAAAGCAGAAGAAAAGAAAATCCTTGCTCCCTACTTCCCCATTTCTCTTCTCCCCGCGTTAAACCCTAGATCGAAAAGGTTTGGGGTGATGGAGGTGTTAGATATTGTTTATCTTGTCATTGAAGCCAGTAGTTGAGGAAAACAAGATTAGACACACAGGAAGACTATGACGTAATTGCAGTTAAACCATTAAACCTAGAGATTGTTAAACCTCTTTTGGTTTTGGCCTAAGTTAATTCTGTTCAAGTTGTTTTGTTCAAGTACTAATGTTCAAGTGTTTGTTTGATATCAAGCAAATAAATTATCTGGATGGCGCTTCTAGCTAAAATGAACAAACCCTCAACAGTTTACAATGAAAAACTCTAAAGATGTGGGAGGTGCTAGATCTTGTGTCAAAACTGTAAAAGAATATAGAAAATCTTTTTTAGAGTGTTTTTTTTTTTTTCCACTCCATTGCTTGACTCATCAGTTTCACTGCAAACTCCACTGTTCTGCATATCTGTGTTCATCACTGATGTAATCCATGGAACTTTTTGGAGTTAGGTCAGGAGCAGTTTTTTTTTTACAGGGAAGGACATCTAAACTGAAGATTACTGATACAAAAACAAGCCTTTTTTTTTTTTTTCTTGGAAAAACAAGCAGAAAAACCCTGTTACAGCCAACCATCCAGAAGCCCAAAACATAAAGTCTACAACTTCACAATTGCAGGAATAACAAAACACTTGTCTGCATTGCTGTGACTTTCACTGCAAATCAGATTGTTTGTTATGAGCTGCCTATTACACAGCACTTCAGAGAATGAAGGTGTAACAGAATCTAATTTGTTTTTATTAATGGAGGAAAACAAACAATATTTGACTATCAGGCCAGGTGTTTAAAGCTGGATTGAAAAGATGGTCAGAAATCCCTGTTTTCAGGACATATGTTCTCAAATATAAGCAATACTGAGTTAAATTCACTAATTAAACAAAGCTTTTTCTAGAAAAAGAAAGTTTGACTTCCACTGATTCCGTAATTCCATATTGGCTAGATCTTTTATGAATTTAGTCTGAAGATTTAGCTTGTAAAAGGGAAATAGGACATAAACTCACTGATTGTAACTCTGTTTCCTTCTTTCTTCTTAACTAGGAACATCCTGAGTTGTATACAAGAAATAGATGCTAGGTTGACTGCTGACAGAGAATATAACATCGCATTTCCTCCTCAAGACAGTATTCAACACTGGACTGACAAGCTGCAGCATCTTTCCATGCAGTGTGTGATGGTTCTTGAGGAGCTGTCTTGGTTTATACAGTGCTGCCCGAAAGAAGAGTTAACAAAGTACAATGACAGTGAAAAGACAGATGCCAAAACAAACATTCTTCAGAGTTCAGGACCTGAAATGGGAAATGATTTTATGGGAATACCTGACCTAATTCCCTCAGAGTTAAAATACTTGTCTCCAGTAAAAATTGAGCAGCTGCCTCCTGGATGCAGGATGCGATATAAGGATGACTTGTGGATGCAGCTAGCTACACAATTGACTGCAATGTTGACAAATGTGAAGGCAATTAAAGCAGAAGTGGACAAAATAAGACAACAGTCATGTGAAACCTTGTTTTATTCCTGGTGAGTTGTCTATGTGTATGAAATGGAATCTGTGTGTTTTATGTTCATGTAAGATGGAGTCATCTTGAAAATCTTTGCCTGTGCATATCTTAAAAGTGTGTTCAGGTGCTCTTGAAGCTTGCATCTGTTTGCTTCCCCTGCAAAATGCAATGCCTGGCTTTTGAAGCAAATATACATGCCTTCTTCCACTCCCCTGGCAAGTCAGAAAAATATTGGTCCATCTCAGCTTCTCAGTTTGTCTTTTGTCTCCTGGGTTTTCATCCCCATCGCTCCTTAGTTAATGGGGTCAATGAATTAATTTCAAATGTCAATTAAATGAAGACATTTTAATTTAAAAAAAATCTGTAGGCTATTTAATAATAACCCTCACTGTCTGAAGCAGGGACAAAATGTAGACTTTTTATTTCATAAATTCAAGATGGAGATCAGCTGCCTCCCCCGATCTGTACCCCAAGAAAGGTTTAATCTTACATTGAGTGATTTGTCCTTTCAGTGTTACGGGATTTCTTGTTGCAGGAAGGATTTTGAAGTTTGCACATCAGCTGTGAGTTGTTTGCTGGAAGTCTCAGCTCAGTTACAGGGCATAGAATCCCTATTTCTTCCAACTGGGGAAGACAAGCAAGCTGCAAATCAGATGGCCCTAATCAAGAGCCTAAACTACATACAAGAAGAAGTTAATAATACATCTTCAGACTTCACAGCCTGGAGAACACAGCTTCTTGCTTCCATGTCAGAGTGCAGTGGTAAGGACAATTCTTCTATGCCCCTTTTGTAATTCAGATAAAGGTACAAGAATTCATTAGCTTGTTTTTGTAGAGGTGGCTCCATGCTCATTCATATATTCAGAAACATTTGATGAAATCATTTAGATATCCAGAAACACTTGATTAAATTCAAACTTGCAAAATTGAGTCCATACTTAATTTGTGCAGTAATTTATTTCTCCCCTTTAGTCACTGTTGATGACAGATCTTACACCATAGTTGCAGGTCAGGATTAACAAGGAGCTTTTACAGATTTATATAGTAAAACTTGCATAGTGCTTATCATGCTCTTTGCAAAGGGGAAATGTAGTAACCTGTAATGTAATATATGTCTATCTAAAACTGCTTGTGTTACGGTTCGAAAGGAAATCAATGGGCAGATGAAGAAGAGTTTGTGGAGCACTTCTCAGCAAAAGTGGAAAATGTTATCCGTGTTGTTCTGTATGCCATCCAGTGTTTGGTGGAGAGAAAACAGGAAGGTGGAAAAGAGGAAGAAAAATCTTCAGAGGGAAATGGTAAGTTTGTTCATATACTTGAGCTAAAGGAAGAGCGTCCTAACCATGCAAACCTAAAAATTCCTTAAACTGTGTGTCTAGCAGAGGTACCAATACAGAAGGGAACTGCTGTTTTAATAGAGGTTGTTTATTTAAGCAGGTAGGTATTTCTAGATTTGCTTGCTATAATGTTTTTTGGATGTCTGACTCGATTTCCATATTTTTTAATGCATTTCAAACAAAGAGGATGCAGCCTCATTTGACGTGGTTAAAGAAGGACATATAACTAAGCTTTTGGATGAAGATCTGTCTGCTGATCTGGATTCTTTGCATGTGCAGAAAGCAATTTTGGCAGTTTCAGAACTCCTGGAGAGCCTGAAATCTTATGGAGAGGATTACACTTCAGATAAACATACGGTAAAATTGCTCTTCTCAAGGTTTTTTTTTGGCTTAGGGGCCTCAAGATTTGGAATTGTGAACTTTAGTAGTTAAACGCACATCACTGTTTATTGTCCAGTAGCTTAGAACTACAAGCATGTATGAAATTACGACCAAATATAAGTACTCTTCCATTGTGCAGGAGTTGGGTGTTCCTTTAGTAAGAAGGGAAAGTTTTAGGGTTTGTTTTTTTGTTTTTGTGAAAATCTAAAAAAAAAAGCTTCAGAAACCCTAGAAATAATATTTAAACTCACCTACTGATATTTTTGTTTTGAGCATCTGTTTTCAGCCTTTATCATCACGCTCTCTGAGGCGCGTCTCAGTATGTACATACTCATGTTTGACAGCTGTTTTTTGGTTTTAACTGCAGTTCTTCGACCAGGCTTGCTATATGATGGTGCGTCTAAAGCCCATGCTCTGCAAGTATTCAGACCTTATCCTGTTCTACCTCACTGTTTCACTGGCATCTCACCGGAGTACTGGAAAATTGCTTTCTGTTCTAACTAGCATTTTTACAGAGCTTGCCCAAAAGGTATGTTGTTATAGATAACAGTGGATATATATATGGTATACACATATTTAATATATACAAAAGTCTTAAGTAGAAACTAAGCCAAAAGACTTACTTACTACTACAGAAAGTTTTGAGTTTCTGTTTGCTTTTGTAGGGGTTTTGTCTGCCAAAAGAATTACTTGAAGATGAAGCTGGAGAGGGAGCAACACAGTTTCATGATTATGAGGATGGTGGTATTGGAGATGGGGAAGGCAAGAAGGATGTGAGCGACAAAATAGAAAATGAAGATCAGGTAAGTGGCATTGTTCTTGTTTAAATAAAACCGAAAAAGCCTTTGAGGTCCACGTTATAGATGTTTCAGGTAAAAGAAACATAAAATTACTTTCAGTCTCCTATTTATGTTGGGTTTTATCTTGCATATAAACTTAAAATAAAGTACCACAAAAATAAGTAAGATTTAATATGTAGGCAAGATCCATTGTAATTTTTGGCTTTAATAATAACACAGATAGAAGACAGTTTTCACAAGGGTGAAGAGAAGGAAAAAGAGGATCAAGATTCTAAACCAGACATTGAAGGAGAAGACAATGCAATTGAAATGTCAGAAGACTTTGAAGGAAAAATGCATGATGGGGAGCAGGAGAAAAAAGGTTTGGTTCTTCCACTATCACAAACTTACAAGAAATGTTATAGAAGAATCCAGTAATGGTTGTTGCTTTTATATAATGAAGCATATACTGAAAAGTATTCAACAGATTAGTACCAAATACTGTCTGTCTTCACTCTGATGGCTTTGAAATGAAGGGCGCTGATTCTTCCTTCCTCTTATGAGCTGACCTATAGATGCATTTTAAAATTGATCACTGACTTTATGGAGCTGTTGAAAATCACAGAATACTTGAGAATATGGCTGTTGTTTATTTCAACATACGTCTAATTAGCTATTGCTAACTTTTTAACATTAAGAAAAAATTACATTTCTAAAATGGAAAAAAATAGCAACATTTGGTATATTTATTCAAGTTGCTACTCACCCAAGAGGCAGCAGTTCTTCACTTTAAAGGGTAACCGCCTGAGTATCTTAAATGCGGCTTATAAATTATGGTTAATTTACTTCCAAATCTCTGACAAAGTGCCAAGAATAAGTTCATTCACACAAGAAGGGAAATTCCCAAACTAATACACATATAAAAGTGGAATGGATCTTCCCCCAAACATTTTGAAAATGGAGCAGAGAGGGTAAGGAATAGAGGTTTAAATCATCCAAGTTTTGCACCCGGGACTTGTTGGTTTGAGGAAAAGAATGCTATGTGTCCCCTTATGTCCAAGAGAACACTCTGAGCCACATAATTAGGGTCCTGCTCTTCTGGGTGTTACTGCATATGTGTCTTTTTTCCACACCTCTCAGTTAACTGTGTAGGGTGATGAAATTAAGCTGCTAAGTATGGCTGCTTGTTTCTGAAGTTAACAAAAAAATTAGCTTTATCTCTTCTGTATTGAAACACATTTTGAATTGTACACAGAAGATGATGAAAATTCAGATGAAGAGGAGGAACTAGATAAGCAGATGGGAAATCTTGATAATGCTGAAGCTGATGATAAACTGGATGAGAGGCTCTGGGGGGATGAAGATGAAGACGATGATGAAGATGACAGCAGTAAAGCAGAAGAAACTGGACCAGGAATGGATGAGGTAAAGAGAAAAGGGGTGAGAAGTAGACTAGCAAAGGAATTAAAACTCTCTTGATTGACCTAGACCGTGAACTCCCTTTTATATAGCTCTTCATCTAGGAAAGAGATAATTTCAGTGTATCATAAAATCTAGTGTTTGGTTTGACTTTTTTTCTGTAGGAGATGCTATCTTGTCACTGAGACTTTGAAAAGCAGGTAGCATAACTGACTTTCTTTTGGATTTATTGGTTAATAGGAGGATTCAGAGCTTGTTGCAAAAGATGACAATTTGGGCGCAGGAAACAAAGATAATAAAAAACAGCATCCCAAGGATGAGGAAAAAGAGCAACAAGAAGAGGATGGTGGAAACAAAGAGAAAATCCATGAACAGATTGATGAGGTAAAAGTTATTTGGATTACACAGAATATTTTGCTGTTAAACCATATTCTGTTGCTCATATATGTTTCTAAGAATCTGAAATGGTCTTTATTTAATAGTGAAGTGTGTTTGGAAAAAGGAAGTTGGTTAATTTCAGAGTTGAAAGTAAACCCTACTGCATCCATTTTATCAAATCTGTATTTTCTGATCCATAGTATGAAAAGAATTTTTGTTTGCATTACCCTGAACTTGTAATGGCTGCCAAAAAAAGCTTTACACTGAACTGATGTTTTGATGGGCAAAGCTTAAATTCTTGTTCTGTTGGGTTTAGCAACAGGAACTCCAAGTCAGTGGGACTCACCGCAAACATGCAAATGCACTATGCTTGCATATTCTGTGTAGTATGCAAGAGTGTATTTGCCATCTGCAAGAGTACAGATTCTGTTTGTAATCTTTCAGCTAGGAAAACTGGATTCTGAACATAAAACATGCTGGTTTTAAGAAATACCTATTTACTTAAATACATTTGCAAAAATTAATTTTTTTCTCCTTTATACACATGAGGATGTGTACCACTGGAAATTCATTTTTAATTGATAAGAATGGAACATTTGCACCCAGTATTTCTGTCCTAGAGAATTCAGTAGCATATTATTTCTTATTTTTGCCTTTCTTCCAGTTTACAATGTACCTGTTATCTTTCCCCCCCCCCATTCTTTTGCTGATAGCGTGAGTATGATGAGAATGAAGTAGATCCTTATCACAGCCACCAAGAAAAGGAGCCTGAAGTTGAACCTTTGGATCTTCCTGATAATCTGAACCTAGAGAATGATGAGAAGAGTGATGAGGAAGAAGAGGGTGAAGGTACAGCTGAAAATCTCTCTACAGATTCCTAGATGAAAGCCAAATGGAAATGGGGGGAACAGACAGATAATGAGCTTTTTTCTCAATAGAAAAGGAAAGAGGTTGGTAGGATTGTGTATAACAAGAAGCTGCACGTTCACTTCTGTGTATCAAAATATAAATATACCAAATACAGGCCAGATAATAATTAACATTTTAATGTTTTGCTTTACCCATCTTTCACACACACTTTGGAGCACACTTTCTCAATGTTATGCAAGTGACACTTTGACTAGAAGCTCCTTATTTAATTGTCCAGTTGCTTTTATGGTTTCATTTTTAGTGTGATACTTGCAAGCATTTGTACTTAAAGTCAACTCACCCTCAAGACTGTTAGGTTAAAAGGAATTAATTGCAATTCATCCTGCTGTATCATTAGTTGCAAACCAATTGTGAATTAAAGGAATTATCTGCAATAGAAAATAATAGATTCTATGTATAGGTATCTCTTATATTTTTTTATAAGCTGGGCAGTTTTATTCACTATCTCTGTACTTCACTGAAAGTTTTGTATACCTTTCTGATTGTTTTTAATCTAGAAGAAAATGATTTTGAAGTAGATGAGAAACCTGCTGATTTAAATGAGGCAGAGAAAACAGAAGAACAGAATGAACAGGATAATGGTGAGACAGAGCAAGATGACCAGGATGCAGCACCAGCTGAAGAAGGCATTTCTGAAGATAAAGAGGAGAAGGAAGATGAACGGGACAAAGATGCTCATGATCAAGATGAAAATGCAGGAGAAACTGAGGATGCAGCAGAAGAAGAGGATGAGGAACAGCCACAACCACCTGATGAGGAAAAAAATGAATATTCTGAAGATAAGGGAATCTCTGCTGCTGACCAAGGCCTTCAACCTCAGGTAAGGAGTGATAAATAAAAGCCTGCTTTTCTTTTTTTAATTACCTTACACAAGACTTAAGAAATGGATGTTATCTATGATACTGAAACAGATTTGACACTGAGTAGGTATAATGTGAATAAGAATCTTTATCAAGGTAACAGAAATGCGCTTACTATTAAACTGGTGTATTTTTGTCATCTGTATTCCTGTTGTCTCCTTGGCCTTCTGTTACAACAGAATACAACATTTCAGTTGGAAGGGACTTAGAGAGATCATCTAGTCCAATTGCTTGACCAATTTAGGGCTAACAAAAAGCTAAAGCATGTTAAGGGCATTGTCGAAATGCTTCTTAAGGACTGAAAGGCTTGGGCCATCGACCCCCCTTTAGAAAGCCTGTTCCGGTGTTTGACCAGTAAAGAAATGCTTCCTCAAGTCCAGTCTAAACTTCTCCTGACACAGCTTTGAAGAATTCCCAAGTATCCTGTCACTGGATACCAGGGAGTAGAGCTCAGCACCCCCCTCTCCACTTCCTCTCAGGGAACTACAGAATAATGAGGTCACCCCAAGGAACACCATGGCTGACCAGTTGCCAGCCACATTCACCACAGTTCCCATTCACCGCAACCCTTTAATCTCTGCCCTTCAGCCAGTTGTTCACCCAGCACACCATGCACCCACTCATCGCACAGCAGGATAACTTATCCAGAAGGATGCTGTGAGGGATAGTATCAGGAGCTGCATTAAAATCCAGAAAAACTACGTTCACCAACTTCCCTTCACCTACTGGGCGATGACCTTTTCATAGAAGGATATCAGATTAGTTAGATAGGACTTTCTCCTTGTGAGCCAGTGTTACCTGTGCCTGATGATAGCATTATTCCTTATGTGCATTTCAGTAGTACCAATTTTCCAGTGTTTTTTAAACTGCCACAATAAACTGATACTATTTCAGGAAGAAGAGGGTAAAGATAATTCAGAGATTGATGAAGAGATCCCTGAGGCTGAGGAAAGAATGGAGCATGAAACACAAGGGCAGACTGGGCAAGAAAACCTGCAGAGTGACAGTGCTGTTGAGCTGGCTGGAGAGGCCTCAGAAAGAGACCAGTCTAAAGAGGTAAAATACATGGAAGTGTCTAAGTTAAAAATGCTGAACTTGTGTGTTTTTAAGATACAATCAAGAAACTGCTGCTGTATTTTTAGAAATAGTGCATAAGGTTCAATTTTTAGAACACCAATTATAAATTGCCTGAAAAAGATTTAAGATCATGTAGATATATAGTGACATTTCATAGCAGTGAAAACTAATTTTAGGCTAATGGTTGAGCTGCAGAACTGTTTTGTCTGCTCTCCACAAGAATACTGCTTGCACTTGGGAGCCATTTGTCATTCACAATAGAAAGCAGCACAGCTTCCCAGTGTAACTTCTGAAATTTGACTACAACAGTTGCCATTTTTACTGACAGTTGTGATTTTTGAGTTATTTTTTTTTGTTTCAGGAGAGTGGAAGTGGATCTTCGAGTGCAAATCAGTCAGAAGGCCATGAATCCACACTCATGGCCCGAATGGCTTCTCAGAAGCAAAGCAGAAAAAATACCCAGGTTCATCTCTTTTTATTTTATTTTTTTAATTATTATTTTGGATTTGAATGTTTTAATATTAAGCAGCAAATAGTTTCAGTTTCTCCTTCTTAGAACCATTGTTGTAATCAGTGTTTGGTTACACCTCACTTGAAGTTCACGTTGTTAATTTGTTTCAGAGTTTCAAGAGGAAACCTGGTCAGGCAGATAATGAACGCTCAATGGGAGATCACAATGAACATATCCACAAGAGACTGAGGACCATAGAATCCAGCAGTGAAGCAAAGCAGAATACAACTCAGCCTAAACAAAATGTGGAGGAGGCTGATGCATTTGAACATATTAAACACGGCTCTGAAAGCTATGATGCACAGACGTATGGTATGTTGATATTTCTGGGTGTAAAGAGTTGTTACTTCGGAGTCAAATCCTGAAACACTCTTATTTACTGTAGTTTTTCCCAGTATGTTTTTTCCAAATTATGTTTAACAGTCGTTGCTTTGGTTTAAGATGTAGAACCATTTCACTACAATATATGATACTCTTCGGCAATGGGGTTCATACTAGTGATAACATTTTATAACATACTGAATTCTGAATTCACTCATAAAAATGGATTTTATTTTAATAAACATTTAAAAACTATTATATTTTTTTCTTTTAAAGTAATTTCTATTCTAGTCTGATGTTTCATTCATCAGGTTTTCAGGGTAATAGCTCATTAATACAGAATGGCACAGCACAGTGAAAGGTAAAACTGAGGTTTGAGGCAATAGCTCAGATCTCTTCTGAAGTCACTGAAACTGATAGCAGTGGGCTCAGAATGCAACTTCTTTTCTTTTTTTGCAACTTCACTACTTTCTCTTCCGAATCTTTCCTCTTGATAACTATTGTTGCCTTTGTACAGATGTAGCTAGCAAAGAGCAAGAGAAACCCATTATGCCCCCTGATGAAAAGGAAGAGAGAGACTCTGAAGATGCAGCTATGGAAACACAAATTCAGAATGAGGAGGATCTCACAGCAGTAGACACAGAGGAACTAAAGCCAGAAAAAAATAATTCTTCTGCCACTAAAACTCCCGGTATATGTTAACTTAAAAAACGTTCTAAACATACGCTGATGTGCATCTTTAAATGTATATTTAGGTGTCTGGTTTTGTGTATGGTAGATGTGCATATGCTTTATTAAACTAAAGCATCTGCTCTTAATTGATATTTCTGCAGCAGTATTCATACTCCTACCAAGTAACCAGTATTAGCCTTTGCTGAATTGGCTGAGTGACAGAGTGTTTTGCAGCTTTCTTTCAAGTTAAAGGTCTCTAATCTTCATCCACTTCTTTAAAGATGTAAAAGGCAAACACTTTTCCTCTGCTAGACACAGTGCCAGTCTGCTTAATTAATTGGCACATAATGGCATTCCAGTGTCACCAGCGTCAGCACCATACAACTCTTCTTTTTATGTGTAATTTCTGACAAAGCATCAAGAAGTTGAGTACGTGGTCTGAACAACAGCCAGTGTGAGGTAGTACTGAAGTGTCACTGTTGCCCTGCTTTCTTCCTGAAGTGAGAATGAAACAAACCAAAACTGAGCTGCTTAACAGAAAATGGCTATCAGATGCAAATGGTTGGTAGATGAGAAGACAGGTCTGAGTTGTCAGCCACACAGCCCACACAAGCAAAATAAGCAAGATATAAGTAAATATCTCTTGCCACTTGCAACAGAAACATTTAACTTTGATGTTTCTAAGTAAATGACACTGCAGCTTGGAATTTGGGATACTTTTCTTACCAGATAAAACAAAAGCTGGCTAGAGATGGAGACAAGAATTTTACCAGCCTGATTAAGTTTCTTGCCTCCCACTCCCTTCAGGTTTAATCTCTTTACTTAAATCTTTTGCTAGATTCATTAGCTTTATGGCACAGGCATGCATGTATAATCACTTCTATTTGTTCTACCACATGATTCTCTTAACAGTATGTTTGAAAAACTATAATCTTCTGCAATGTCAGACTGTTTGGGGTTTTTCTTGGAATAATTCTTTAAAAACGTGTTAAAGTGTCCTGTAATAGAGACAATAATAAAAGAACATCTTCATTCCTTTATTTGTAAATTGATTTCAGAGTTGCAGAAAGCCATTCATTATGAAACTCGAGAGTAAAAGATGAGATAAGAAAAGATTGCCTTTTTTTTTTTTTAATGATGATTTGCTGAATATTCTCAAATTGTTTTATATGTCCTGTTACTGTCAGGTAGGCTGTGAAGCTCAGAACTACTTCACCAATGGAATTTTCAGGTGTTAAAGACACCTGTTCACTAAGGTATTGTTCATTAGGCAAGGTTATAAGACAGAAAAACAGTTTGCATAAGGAAACACGTATTTATCAGTTCTAGTGAGTAGCAAGGTGGATTCTTCCTATTCCTAGAACTGTCTTAGCATTTGTGCACTTCTCTTGAAATTAAATTAAAAAAAAAAAATGTCTGGGTTGCAGTGCAAAGCATGTGAAACACATTGTAAAGGACTTCAGTTACACTATTGGTTCTTGTAGTATGTGTGATCCACAAAGTTAGTAATTAATTTTGTGGCTGTAGGACCAGGTGAAGTGGAGCCAGAGATCCAGACTTTCGATTCTGAGGATGTCAATGACTCTACAGCAGAAAAGCTACCAAAGTTGACAGAAGAGAAGCCAGAGAGAAGCAAGGACTCGACCATACATACAGCCCATCAGTTTTTGATGGACACTCCCCAGGTATGGAGATCCAAAGTGTCATCTTAAAACTGCAGTGGTAGTACAGTCTGTTTTATTTGACCCATGTTAATGGAACTCTGAAGACAAAAGTTTAGAATTCATTTTACTCAGACAGTGCAGTTGCTTGCTGTTCTTTAATAACAGAATGAGAAGTAACACACAACCATTTGTTGTACATGAAGCTGAATGGTACTTTAAAATGACAACTCCTCCCTGTCCTTATATGAGAAGGTGCCATCCTCACTCTTTTTAAAAGAAACATTTTGTTTTTCTAACTGTCAAGAACTGTTTTAACTCAGACGAATCTGCTGATCAGATGGCTGGGTAGTGGAAAGTGTGGTGTGTGCCCCAAAGATAAAGGGTTCAGAATGAAGAGAGAGCTAAGCATCAGTGAATCTTAAACACCACTGTGGGCAAAGAATTAACCTCAGTTAATTCATTACAACATATAACTTCCTTAAAAAAAGCTGATCGTGTGCCTTTTATGAATATCTCAATTCT
This sequence comes from Forpus xanthops, assembly GCA_032466535.1. Taxonomy (NCBI): domain Eukaryota; kingdom Metazoa; phylum Chordata; class Aves; order Psittaciformes; family Psittacidae; genus Forpus; species Forpus xanthops. Next base: position 84,787 of record JASSUY010036712.1, read on the forward strand.
AAAAATACTATCATAGCCTAGAAAATCCTAGAGCTTCATGTAGCACTCATAGTTTCCAGTGCAGACTTCTAGCTGTGAAAAAGCACATTTTGCAATGAAGAGTTATGGCACAGAAGCAGTTGACAGTGGATAATCAGCTGATAAGTAAGAGTATTTTCAGTGTCTGTTTTTCAGCAGTATTGACCTTTCATTGTTTTTATACTGTGTCCTGAGTACGTAGTTGGAAAGCAGTATTTTACTGTTTCTGTGCACAACACAGAAACGACTGTGTGCCAGCTGTATGTGCTATTTCCATCGTAATGCCAAATGGTGCAGCTCTTTGAAAAAAGGCTGTGGAATGCAAGAGTATTCTCTCTTCTTCTGGGATGTGGTGGTGGGTTCTTTTCCGTTGACATGCAAACCTGAAACAGAGGGGGGAGCTCTTACAGTATCAGTTAAATAGGAACAGAAACGTTGCTGAGGGAAGAAAGTTTCCATGCTTCAGCAAAAGGAAAAGGGAAAAAGCTCCATGTACACTCTTTCACCCTTTAAACCTTCAGTAGGTGATCAGAAGGACTGCTGCTGCTTTTTGAGGAATGAGAAGTTATTTGATAGTTTGCAGTCATAAGATTATTTTCCTTAATCCGTAATCCTGCTTGTTATGCAGACCACATACTACTGTTTGGCTAGATTGTGGTGTTACAAGGCAGGAACATAAGTTGTCACTGAAAACACAATAAAAGAAGTGTAGTAAAGCTTGAATGTCCTTGAACAGAATGGCTTATCAAATAGCATTTGTTGGCAGGTAAAGAGGAAGATATTATTAAATTCTTTAAGTGATTTGAATGAAACTTTTAAAAAGCTAATTAAGTAAAGCATATTATATTTTGGAAGGTACTAGATAGGTGTTATGTAATGGTTTGATCTCCGTTTTGCTGTCATTAAATTTGGTGTTTGTCAATATCATTGCACTGAATTATGTTGGAACTTCTGTATTATGTATAGTGTCTCTATCATAGATGTTCCTAGCTTTGTTCCTATGTTGATTGTGTCACAGATGCAGGTATTTGTAGGGAGGTATTTATCCTTCCTGTAAATGGAAGCTATTAAAAAAAGCAGATTTGGAATCTTCATTTAAGTTTTTTTCCAGTATTTTTGTGTCTAAAAAGAGAAGAGCAATGCATTTTTACTTCCTAGTAGTTTGCTGTATCTTGGGGAAACACCAGATGTGTGAACTGATTTTTCTGTCTCATAAATCTCATAACTACACTTCCAGCACATTGTTAGAGATCCTGAAGAGCTAAGAAAGGAACTTGAGAGGCAATTGGAAGCTTGGCAGACACAGCAATCTGGAACTCCAGATGAGGTTCGTGGCCTTGTTTTAATATAAAACTGTCAATAAGAATCCTTCAGTTGCATTATTTCATCTTGTTTTACTGCTGAAGCATTGAGGAAACCAAGCAGGCTGGAATCCAAATATTCAAAATTGTGTGATTTAGGTGTTAATTTTGTTGTTACGTTTAACTTATTCTGAAAAAAAAACCCACAAAAACAAAGACAGAAAACCAAACCAAAAAAACACATTATTCTTAAAGCAGGATGATGTTTCAGGTCTCATTTTGAATGTGCTGTGTGTTATTGACAGAAAGATACTCTGTTGGTAATGACTTTTAAAACTTGCATAGTTAGAAGCATTTTTCTCAGTTTTACCAAGCTCCTTCCATTTTGAGTTGTCATCTACAGTTAAGTGCTGGACACCATGGCCAGCAATGTCTCCTTCAGTTGCAGTGGTGGAGTTTGAGCAGAAGCACACTATGACACTTGCTCCTAGTCATTAATTGCAAACCATATTTGGAAGCAATTCCTAATGAAATTGTCATTGTGGAGGCTTAACAATCTTGCTGAATTTTAGTACACCTTAATTTTTGATCTTGAGGCATTCTAGCAGTTTCAACTGATAGTTACCTACTAACTCCCCCTTAGTAAAGTGAGGTTTGTTTTCTTTTCTCAGCTTCCCGGCTTGTTTCTTCATAATTCACTTTTATTTTTTTCCTTGATGTATAATGTTCTAGGAGAAGGAAGCAGCACAGTTGTGGCAGAGGTATTTAGTACTGACAGCTCCTCTATCACAGCAGCTTTGTGAACAGCTACGACTCATATTGGAACCCACTCAGGCAGCCAAATTGAAGTAAGTTAGGCCTTTCTGAGGCTTTGTTTTATTTAAACTCCTGGTTTAGAGGGGAAGGGCCTTAACCTTTGTACAACTGCATCTCTGTTGTGTGGGAACACTAGGTCATTTTTGAAATGCGAATGGGCTGTAGTGGTAGGTACCCATCCTGGGGATACTGCCTTCTGTTCTCTTCTGTACAACAGGTGATCGAATCAGCTTAAGCATGTGAAGTGCTGTTGAGTCAAAGATTATGTCAAATGTCAAAAAGTTTTATGTTGGTTTTAATATGTAGTGATTTATTTTTTATTCAAGCTACCTAGACTTGTTTCAAGATGGAAGAGTCTAAATTCAAAATCTGCTTTCTATTTTAGGCACCTAGATTTAAGAGCTTCCTTTAAAACCATTGAATATCCATCTTGCTTTAAAAAAGTGAGGTGGTTTTTGCTCTATACTTAAATATGAACATTAGAACTACTTTTTTGTTATTTTGGTACATATGCTTCATAGGCCAGGGTTTCCAGAATGAGATAATTGCTGATAATGCCTGACACTGTCTTGCTTTCATAACTTTCAGAGGAGACTACAGAACAGGGAAGAGACTGAACATGCGCAAAGTGATTCCATATATTGCCAGTCAGTTCCGAAAAGATAAGATCTGGTTGCGAAGGACCAAGCCCAGCAAACGACAGTACCAGATTTGCTTGGCTATTGATGATTCCTCTAGTATGATAGACAATCACTCCAAACAGGTAAAACAAAACTTGGGAGAGGTGTGAAGAGACTACCTGTCGTTGATGAGCATGTCAGCTTCTGACTTGCTTCATCCAGGGCTGGTCGCTGTTGGAAAGTCTGACTGGTGATTGTAGAGCAGCTACATTGCTGGTCCATGCACTTGAACTCTTGTCACTTCATGCCTAAGAGATTTGTTACTAAAGATTAATAAAAGTTAGCTGCAAGGCTGGGTTGGACATAGCCTTGGGTGGCATGGTTTAGTGGGAAGTGTCCCTGCAGGGGGGTTGGAACTAAATGATCTTAAGGTCCTTTCCAACCCTAATTATTCTATGATTCTGTGAAAGGGGGAGATGTTTAATTTGTTAAATGTACATATCCACTAGAAAATTATCTTTTGTTGCCTACAAAAGGCTGAAACTTGTTTAGCTATGCAGGTCACTGGAAGATTGAATATTAGTTGATCATATCTCAGTTGCAGTGATTTTATTTATTTAAAATGTGTTTCCCTCTAAATAGCTATTCCAGTGTTTTATTTCATTAGCCTACCTAAAGTGGTATCTCTAAATTAGTCAGCTGAAACTCTCAAGTAAAACTAGGATGTCTTTATTGCAATGACTGTCTTGTATAACAGGAAAAAAGATAGGAAGTCTCTTCACTTACTTTACTAGACAAAAAATAATTTTGGTAACATCCTCCATATTCAAATACTGAGCTGTGAGTAAAACTTGGAATACCCCATTTTTGATGCACCTTTCTTCTTTAATAGCTTGCCTATGAATCCTTGGCAGTTATTGGAAATGCGCTGACTCTTCTAGAAGTGGGACAAATTGCTGTGTGTAGGTGAGTTGATTTGAAATCTTAACTTTTCTTCAGAACTTCAGAGCAGAATGTAAGTACTGGTTTCACACTATCAATTTTAATTCTTTTCTGAAGTTTTGGAGAGACTGTTCAGCTGCTGCACCCATTCCATGAACAGTTCAGTGACCAGTCGGGGACCCGGATATTGCGTCTTTGCAAGTTTCAACAGAAGAAAACCAAAATAGCCCAGGTACACAAGAATGCCTATGGGGCAGCAGGTCTGCAGATCTTTTCCAGATGACAGAGACATCAGTAGCTTCATGGATTCATGATGGCTTTGTAACCTTTACTGGTTGTTTATATTTGAGTGTGTGATAGCTGGTTAGAGAACAAAGCGTTAGAATGGTTGCAGTTTTGTAATACGAGGAGTGTTTTCTCACTTTCAAACCTGATGTATACTACTTTCAGGCATTCATCTTTCTCTTTTTATATTGAGTCTTAAAGAGTATTTTGGGTACAAGCTATTGGGTATCCCAAAGCCAAATCCCATCAAAATTTGTGGGAGTTCAGGAGGTTTTCATGCCATGGATTCCATTTGTAGGAAGAGGAGGAAGAGCTCTGTACGTTTGTCAGACTTAACTGATTCCTGAAGAAAATAACTTTCTGTGATAATACTTCCTGGAGAGCTGCAAAGTTTTCTTCTTTTTAGGAAGATTTTTGCAGTCTTACCTTTTCAAGCTTGAATAAGATCTTCCGTTAAAATTAAATGGAAGAGGAGGAGACCCAAATAGCTCGATGGTAGTCTTACAAAGTCTTTTTAAAACTGGAACAGTTTGACAGTTGATGCTCTTAATTTTAATGAGCAATACATAATGAGGTACTTGGCAAGCTGAAGCCAAACATCCTAGAGATAGGATGTATATTTTTAATGATGCCATTAATCACCTGAACAATTTACTGAGGTTTTGATGGCTTTGTTAGCATTAGAAAAATTATAAATCCAGATTGAAGGCTTTTCTGAAGATTCTCTAGTTCAGAAATGCTTACTAAATTTGAAGAGTTAATGTAAGAAAATGCCAAGGACTGTATCTGTGTAAGTGGTCACAGTAACCTATCTTGGCATTTAAAATACAGAAATGTGTTCTTTAAAAATGTTATCATTATTAAGTTTATTATTTTATGATGAGATAATTTAATCTTCTTGTTTGTTTTCTCTGCAGTTTCTAGAATCATCAGCAAATATGTTTGCTGCAGCACAGCAGTTGTCTCAAAATATTAATCCGGGTGAGCTGCTTCTCTTTTTTATTACTCTGCTTGTTGCCATGGCAGCAGAATGCTGACTACATCCTGAAGCAATATCCTGCCAGAAAGACTCCTAGCAATTAGATGTCTCTTGCCTTAGGGTTTAGGTTTTTGCTTTGTCGAAAGGAATGTTTGGTTAAAATTCAGTTCAAAACCCAAAAGACACCTACTTTGTCAGTAATTCACTGCAATGTTGTTTAAGGCGTTTTCAAAAGGCATGCCCTACCTGCCTTCCTGCATGTTATGTTTCCTGATAATTTTTAAGTCCTAGACTATGCCTGCTTTAGAGCATTGTCCAGCTTCGTAGAGACCCTGACTTCCTAGGCACTTCTGCTCTTGCTTGAGAGCCTAGCTTCTGTAGGTATCCAGAAGCACACTGTTCTGAGGAAAGTGTTTGCCTCCTGCTTGCCTTTCACTGTAGGGCAAGTTTAGGTCGTGAGCTGCTCAGACTTCCCAGAAAAGCTGGAAAGCTTGTTACCTCATGGCTGACCCATAATTAGCATAAAAGTCTGCTTTGTGCTAGTTAAAAGCTTATCATGATGGCACCCAGATTTGAAAAACGTTCTTGAAGTACTCCAAGAAATGGAGTATATAAATCTGGGATTTATAATCTGCAGCTGATTTGCCAGGCTGTCAGAATATTCTGAATGAGAGCAGCTTCCAGTCTTCTTGAACTAGGCCGGATGGAGCAGCGATCAGCTCCCTAGAATCAGACAGCTAGCACAAGACAAGGCAGTCGGATACATCACCCCTTTTGTAAAAAGACCAAGGACTGTCATATCTGAGGCCTGTCTGTAGAAAAGGAGGAAGCATTTTACGTCCCTCCCCTAGCCATTAAGCTGCAGGAGAAACAGGAGAGAGGCACTTGCATTCCTGACAGTAATTACTGTGATTTCGCTTGTAATTAAAAGATGAGAGATGTATAACGTAGTTAGAATGTCCCTTTAGAGGCATATATCTCTGGGGGCAACTTGGGTCAAGTAAGATGTCGCCAGAAAATGGTCAGTGCTGAGGAACATCTGTGCTGTCTAAACTTCAAGAAGTTTACTTCAAACTAGCTCATCTGCTCCCAAAGGCAGCATGCCCTATAGTGCTTGTACTGCCTTGATTGTGCATCTGGAACTCATCTTTTGGATTAGTTTCCTCCAAAAATAACTCATTTGGGGCAGTCCATGACTGCTCTTGTGGAAGCCAAGCCCATTAAAGCAGGGACAAGGGGGAAACATGTTTCAGAAGCACAGTCCAAGGTGAAGTGCTAACACAGATGCACTCGTAAGTACCTGCTTCTGGAGGAATAGATCTGAACTCTGTTTCATTGCTGCTTTACTGAGGTAGTGATCTAGTGGCTGGACTCCTGTAATTTAGCCGATATTTAACTCCTAGGCAGTTACCAGGCATGAAAGACAAGGCCATTACTAAGTTCATTGGGTATTTTCCACACCTTTCATCCCTGATTATGGTACTGACGGACTGGGGCTTTTTTTCCCATTATTCCTAATGGTTTCACACCGTGGGAAAAACTCTTTCTTGACCTACTGGTAACTTCAGCTTAATGTTAAGTCATAATTCTCTTTGATAAAGATTTAATTTAATTAGGAATACTCATTTTTCCATTATACTCACGAAGCTTAGAACAAAATATCTCTTTTGCCTTTTAAATGGATTACTCTTAACTTACTGTAATTTTAAATGTTCTTTGTGCTCAGAAACAGCACAGCTGCTTTTGATTGTATCTGATGGAAGAGGCCTTTTCTTGGAAGGCAAGGAACGAGTGACAGCAGCAGTTCAAGCGGCTCAGAATGCCAATATCTTTGTTATTTTTGTAGTGTTGGACAATCCTAATTCCCGGGTAAGTCAGTGAACAAGGGAGAAGTATTCAACTGCAGTGAATGAGAAACTGATACGAATCTTTTTCTTGTCTTTTGTAGTGCTATACAGCTATCTTATCTTTTGCAGGGGTCAAACATACTGAGCTCAATTTCAGTTTTTCATGTCTGTCAGATCTTTTGTGATTTTTCCCTACTGTGATTCTTAATCTCTTTTGTATTAAAAAGAAGATTGGCTTCCATGACACAGAAAGGCTAACTAAGAGGTTCTGTCTTTAAATGTAAAGGTTGTAGATTTTGGCCACCAGAGAAGGAGCTGGCAGGTTGACAAATTCAGAGTTTTAGAGATGCTTTGTTCCGTCTCAGTTTTGATTCAAATTGATCATGTCTGACAGCAATCTCCGTTTGAAATGGCAATTGGAGTCAATGTGAAAGTAAACATAAGTCTGAAAGGAATACAGGATAGTTGTTTAGCACCTGAACTGGGAAAGCCAGGTACCACCAGTTCTGTTGCTGACAATTACAAGGTTCAAATGAAGCCTGGCTCTAATGTCACGTGAAAATTCTGGACAGTGAAATGTGGTTTTCATATATTCATGTATATTTTCATTAATTTTCTGAGCTGCTGTGCTGAGCAACTGAGAAGTTACTTTACAAGCAGCACAGCTGGAGTTTAATCTGATTTTTGTCTTTGTAGTACTGAAGTATTATAATTTATAAATGAAACATCACTGCACAGATGTAAGTTGAGCTCAGCCCTAAAGAGCTTACATGGGAGTTTACAGTGTTGGGAAGGCATCATGTGTATAAAACTGAAGTGCTTAAGTAAACTCAAATCATAAAATACTAAGGAAAGATAGGGTTTATTTATGGAGCTTTGTTTTGCAGAAGCTTAAGATTAGTCTCTTCTAGCCTATAATTTGACGATTAGAGCACTTTTATGTAAAAGGGCAAAAGTGCGTAACTGCTTTGTATTCAGCTTTTGGTTTGATTTACCACCAGGCACTTACGGCTTTTAATCTTAGAACTCTCTTATTAATTTCTAATTTAACAGAGGAGGAATTAAAACTATTTCAAGTAGTAACATAATTTTCTTTTCACAGGATTCCATTTTGGACATTAAAGTACCTATATTCAAAGGTCCTGGGGAATTGCCTGAAATCAGATCTTACATGGAAGAATTCCCCTTCCCATTCTACATGATCCTTAGGGATGTGAACGCGCTTCCAGAAACTCTCAGTGACGCACTCAGACAGTGGTTTGAGCTGGTGACTGCATCAGACACTTTGTAGACTTTGTAGACAAAGTCAGTACCTGATTGCTGCTAAGCCGCTGACATAGATGAAGTGGCACTTCATCAGAGAGTTCATAAAGCCTCTTTATAGCTTGGATTAATGTGCAGGAGCTGCCCTCTGGCAGGTCAGACTGGGTAGCAACAAAGTGGTTTAGGGGCATTCTTCCACATTTGTCAGAGGACAAGTTATGCAGTGGTGAGACCATTGTCTTCTTTCATTGCCTATTCTTAAAAATAACTCAAAGCCTTTAAACTTCTCTTGTAATAACTTATTACTTCTAAAAAAATATTATTGTGTAATGTTCACAGCAGTGATATCATTCCTGCCAGTCTATTGCAATAAGAAAAAACGGTATTGCTTCTAAAGCAGTTCTGCATTAGAACAACTTCAGGTGTCTTTGCAAAAAAGCATTCTTTAGCTTCGCCCATGTGGTGCTTGCCTCTTTGGGAAAGAGCTGGGGGACGCAGATGGTCTTAAACAACCAAAAAATAAGTACTTGAAAACCTGAAACTATTCTGCAGTCTAACACATCCTACTTAATTATTGCTGATTTTGGTCTGACAATACCAACAGGAGTTTATGAATTATGCCATACAATCATCCTTATCAAGTTGACACTGTGAAGTTTGCCCCTCTGTGCAAGGGAGACAGTGAGGTTACTCTTATGTTTCAAGAGCATGGACACGATTGTTCATTTCAAAAGCTATGCATCTTATATTGTCTGTACTAATAAAGAGAGGTATCACTGTTTGTAATTATGAGGTCTGTTCTTTCAGTTGTTCAAAGCTTGAATAAATTTGCCAGATGGAAAATGCTGTGCATTCTTTAGCAGTGCACAAAGTTCCATATGAAAATGTATTGTGGTTTATGTAATGTCAACACCCATCTTCCTTTTATGAGGATAATGCCAGCACAGAATTTTGATTCAGGTCCAGTCTTTTTGGCTTCTCTCAAAGAAAACCTGAAGGAAACGTTGTTTAAATGCCCTTGGTCTAATCTCAGAGATACTTTATACAGAAATCGGAGGTGTCTCTAGATCTAAGTGTGGTGCAGGAGTTGCTCAGGAAGCAGCTGGAAACGTGGGTGCATGCCCAAAGATGTGATTGTTCTCATTGGCTTTTAGGTAGAAAAACCTTACTTGGAAGTATTGCTGTGGCTGTTCTGAGGTGCAGCAGTGACAAGACGCAGATGCTGTTTCTCTGTGTCGCTTTGCCACAGCTCATTCACCAGAAGTCCATTTCAGAACTTCAAACTTAACAGGGAAGCTCTATCCCATTAGCAGTTAAATGCCAGGTACTATGTTCTATGTTTCCAAGGTGGTTTACATCTCTCGTAAGTGACCACAAATACTTGCATGCTTCGGGAAATTTAACTGTGGAAGTAGGTGGTCTTAGTTCATTGGATGATTCACCAGAGCGCACTTCAAACTTTTCCCGAGTAGTTGCACTCATTGGAGAAAACAGTTTATAAACCAGAAGTTTCGTTAAGATGGCGAGGCTCTGTTTCCAGTGTACGTTTGTTCCAGTTTGTTGCATCTGGATACCGGTGTCCCCGGTTCCTGCTGCCTCCGGCTCGGCACCCGCGCATCCCCTCTTTGCCCACAGCGCGGAGGCCGCAAGCAACCCGCGGCCAAAGGCAGCGGAAATGGCGGCCGCTGCGCCCCGCCCGCCGGGGGGAGGGCTCGAGGCGGAGCTGCGCGTTATGGCCGCCAGCCGCCTGCCGCCGGGTGCGCTCACCTTTAAGCAGGTACGTACGTGCGGGCGGGCGGCTCACGTTCCCCATGCAGCCGCAGTGCTGACAGGGACCCCGGCCTGGGTGGCGAATGGCAGCAGCGAGGCTGAGGCAGGCGGCCGGTGGGTGGGAGCCGCGGGCTGGGCCTCGGCGGCGGGTGGCCGAGGGGAGAGCTGGCCCGTGTTGTGCGCGTGTGCAGCTGGCCTGAGGCGCCGCGGAGTGCTGGAATGCCCCTTCCTATGACATTCAAGCGTCATGGACTGGGATCTTGGGCAGCGCTGCGCGGTGGGGAGCTTTGTGGTTGTTGAATGTACCACAAAGACTGCCAGAGTTCAGCTGGCAGCAGATGGGACAGCGGATGGGCCTCGTCTCTTCTTCCCAGTTCCTGAGGCGACAGCAGGTTCTTCAGTTATACAGGAAGATCCTAAGGGCTATTCGTGAGGTTCCAGCTGAAGCAGATCGCCGCTATTTAAAGGACTGGGCCAGGGAGGAATTCAGGAGAAATAAAGATGCTACAGATGAGGTGAGGAGCGGGAGCCCCGAACCCTGACTGCCTGCCTGCCCTCGGGAATGATCAGTGTGGTGTCCCGCAGCTCGTACAAGGGTTTTTATAGGTGTCACTTCTAGGCTGGTAAGAGGTTTCCTAGTACTATTTTCTCTTAAGGAGCATGTATATGAAGAAGTTATTCAGCATCGCTAAATATTATCCCTCTGTTGGCAGCGTTTCTGTAATTTCCAGTAATAATCTGGAATTAAAACCTAAAACCCAAACAAAAGCTCTTTACTCAAACCACAAATGAGAAGGATTGTATTAATACAGTAATGTACTCGTTAATGGTCAAACTTTCTGTACCTTTTTTTCATCCTAAATTTAAGCTGAAACAATCAAATTGGGTGGTTGTTTATAGGAAGCATGTATGAAATGCAGAAACCTTCACATTTCTTGTATGTCTCCTGTCCTCTGCTTTATAGTTTGATCCTTTTTCTAGCCAGTGCTTAAGGTGTTGCTGGCTGAATTGCACAAAGCGTTACAGGACTTGTATCAAAATAACATTGAAACATCCCCTTGCTGTGCAAATACCTGTCTGCATAACACCTCTGTGCAGTTGTCACTATTTGCCTGCAAAGGCAGTAGGCACAGAAGCATAAAGAAAGAAGTTTGAATCCAGTTCCAAACTGAGTTTTAAAGCAAAGCTGTAACCAGCCCCCAGACTCATCGTTAAGGAACTAGAGAAAATTAATTAATTTGTTCACTTGGGGTCCAATCATATCATTGATTAACTTCACACAAAAAAAAAGCAGATCACAGAGTGCTGGTAAGAATTGTATGTACTTTAATGTGTAATCCATGTACTTGTGTGTAAAACTTGGGCTGTGCACAGATGTCTGGTTCAGTAGATTGCATTTTTGGTTTACAGGATGCCATCAGGATGATGATCACTCAAGGCAACATGCAACTTCAGGAACTTCAACGAACACTTAAACTGGCAAAATCCTGATCTTAAGCTTGTTGACAGCTGGACTTTCATCTGCTGCAAACAAGCACAGTATTTCTTCCAGAACCTGGTTACAGTAGCAGCCCTTGCTGGTAATGTTTAAAGGTGGAATCTACCATGGTGAGGGCTCTGTTAATTACCCTTCTTCATCTCAGTTTGGCTACCTTCCCATGTGGAAATCACTGAGACACAAAGGATTTTAAAGGCCTGAATGGATGATGTAGCATATGCTGCGGGGAAAGCAGAAAGCACCAAAAACTACAGCAGCAGTGTTACGCCAGGAAATGGCAAATAAATTAAGACAGATTATTTTGTCTGTTCTCTACTGTGGCAGTTCGTAAGTGGTAAGATTTACAGTGGTAACAGCTCCTTCGGTACTGTGCCAAGGACTTTTACCAAAATTTGAGATTAAAAAAAGAAAAACATTTGGGATAAATAAATAGGCCCAAAGCAAATAAACATGATAAAACATAAATGTTTTCCACGTAGATAGTTTTTCAGTCCTAAATGAATGAAATTTAAAAGGGGAGGTCTTTATATATGAAAATGAGTGATTTTATTCATTGAAACAGATATGACCAAGTTAACAGGAATTACCTTCAACTTTTAGTATCTAAAAGTCAACATAAAGTAGAATTGCAGACAGAAAATACTAACTGCAAATATTGTGGTCTGGTTTTCCAAGTGTTGCATTACTCCACTTTTAATGCCTTGCAATCATTCTTACCTCCCTGTGAATTGCAGTTTATCTTCTGTTTCTAAAATGAAAAATGCCAAGGTGAGTCTGGGATTCTCTCAGCATAAAAAAGCCAGACAAAAGTAGCTGGATACCTGACTACTGGGTAGTCAGGTACTTGCTTGCAATTCTGGTCGTGGTTTCAAGAGATAACAGGAACCCTTCCCTCTCCTGCTCTATTACAACTCATTTGAGAAACCACCTCCCCTTACCAGCTGGACAGACTCATAGCAAGTCTGGTAAGTGCCACCATGTTGGTAAGTGCCACTGCCGGTGCAAGGGAAGGGACAGGCCATTATGGCCCCTCCAGGCTATGGGAGAGAAGGAAGAATGCTTCTTCCTGGAGCCAAACAAAGGGTCTTCAGTTAGCCTTGCAGGAAAGGATGTGTTGCAGACCACCAGTGAGGCTGCTTAAGAGCTCCGGTTTCTATAGACAGAAGCCTTTGAACTTAAGTATGTCTAAATATTTTGTCGAAAATCTAAATTTTGTTAATGTTTTCTGATAGGATGCACAGAACATTAGTGTGTTGGGGATTAATTCTTCACATTACCAGAAAATGCTGTTTAGAAAGGAATTTTGGCTAACCAAGCCATAATCAATGTTGGCTGTTTCTCATGAGCCAGTGGTTTGATTTCTGCTCTTTAATTAGGAGACTTTCCCCTGCTGCCTCACCACAGTGCTTTTCATTCACAGCCCTGAGCCTGCATTACTCCTTCAACTCCAGTTTGTACGTTTCTAGGTTGTAACCTCATAACCGGGAATAGTTCTTGACAGGGAGTGCCCCACGAGTGCTGCAGCCCATGATCTCCACTGCATTGTTGGCTTGTCAAGAAAAAACTGCCTGCCAGAAGCCTTTAGGTGTCTTAAGTATAATCTGCTAGGGTAAGTAAATATACTCCCAAGTGTGTGCTGTGAAGAAAAGTAGATAACAGGTATTTTGTGAAGTCCTTCAACTACCATAGTTCTCATAGATTCACAGAATGGTTTGGGTTGGAAGGGACCTTACAGATCATTTGGTTCCAAACTGCTACCGTGGGTAGGGACACCTTCCACTAGACCACGTTGGTCGAAGCCCTGTCCAATTTGGCCTTGAGCACTACCAGGGATGGGGCAGTCTGAATCTTCCCTCTCAGTTTAAAGCCATTCCTCTTTGTCCTGTCACTACGTACCTTTGTAAAAAGTCCCTCTCCAGATTTCTTGTAAGCCCTCTTTAGGTACTGGAAGCTGCTCTAAGGTCTCCCTGGAGCCTTCTCTTCTCCAGGCTGAAAAAGCCCAAATCTCAGCCTGTCTCCATGGGAGAACTGGCTCCAACCCTCTGAGCATCTTTGTGGCTTCCTCTGGACTTGCTCCAACAGGTCCACATACCTCTTGTGTTGGGAGCCTGAGAGCTGGATACAGTACTGCAGGTGAGGTCTCATGAGAGCAGAGGGGGAGAATCACCTCACTCAACCTGCTGGTCACGTTCCTTTTGATGCAACCCAGCATACAGTTGGCTCCTCCTTTTTAAGGAGGGGGGACTACAAAGGGGAGTAGAAAAGAAGGAATTAGCAGAAGGTGCCTCCCTTTATTTTATAGTGTGCTTGTTAGCATCAGAAAACCTCTAAAATCCACTCTGCAGTTAAGTTACTGTCTTAAATTACTGCTCCAGTGGGTATCTTGGTAGTGCAGTTCATGTGTGGAGCAGACTAGGTTAAATCCATAGCCTTTCCATCTCCGTTGTACTTGTGCAAGCTCAGGAACTGTGTGCCATCATTTGCACACTCATCTCGGTGCCTCTAACTTCTGAAATGGTGGGGGTATGCATCAGCTAACAAATGGCAGTCATCCCCTGCAGCCTCCCTCTGCATAGACAGTAGAACTGGTTCCCGTGTCTCGTAGCCACAAACACACAAGCTTGGAAGTTGAAGTTCAATTTTCTGCTCCCTGTTCTGAGTCAAGTAAGGGGATTCTGTCTATTTTATCCTGCTAGAAAACACTGTGCCACAGACTTCTAAGCAACACAGACTTCTGAGCAACACTTATTTTAATTGCTTGGCAAAACATTGACTTTATCAAGATGATACAAAACTTAAATAGCATGCTTCTGCGTTCCTACAGTAGCTTAAACAAAACTGCAAACATATGAAAGTATCTATGTTAGACTACAGAAGTCAGCAGTAAAACTGCTTCTGTAACTGCAGATACACTTGTCTTGATAGTGCATTAATAGGAACTTTAAAAATATTGCTATATAATACTTTTTTTTTTTGCTTTATACATCTGCTAAGAAGGCAAAAGCTTAATCACTAATTAGTCAGTGGTGTCTTCAATACTGTTAAGTATTTTGTATTGATTTTAGGGCTCCTCAGTACAGAAAGAAAAAATGCCTTTCTCCTTGGCATAACAGTACTATCCTGTGTTTGAACTGGTTCTGAACAACTGTTCTGTCATGATCTGCTAACTTAGATTTCTGACAATCTGATGAAGCCTTCTCAGAGGGATGAGGAAGCCCAAAAGGGGTGCAGATGCAACAGTGCTGATCTGGAGTGTGTCAGCCTGGACAACACTGGCCATTTTAAGTTTTGATTTTATAACAAAACACATCTATAAAAACTTTAAGATGATGGTGAGCTCTATTTTGTGGGACTGTTTGTGAATCCAGGCCTATGACCTGCAGATATACCAAGGCCAGGCCTCTCTTTTTAGAGATATAAGGGAGGGGAAAACCAGAGAGAGGAACAAAGGTCAAGGTGTCTCAGAAAATCCTGACTCTCTAGAAAAAGAAACATTTGATTGCAGGAAGCTTTCACTGCTCTAGATAAAAGGACTTTCTCAAGCTTCTTCAGTAGTGGAGAATTCAGCCATTTGCTGACTGAAGAAGAGATTTATATAAAAATTAAACCTAGCAAATAGAACATGGTTATGGTAAAATATTTACCATGCCTAAACAACTTCTCCATCAGATTACTAAGTATGGCCCCACCAACTCTGTAACCACAAAGAGCTTTGCAAGCAGGACTCCATAAAAAAAGGACAAATCTAACTTCTGTTTTAATAATGTAAAACCAAGAAAAAAGCAAAGTGGCAACAGAAGCTTCTGTACCTAATGTGATGAATCTCGCTCAGTGGGAGCCTGGCCTGTCCCAGCTAGAAGCCTGAATCTGTCACCTATGTGGGCTTGTAATTGGAGTTGGTTCTGTAGCTTCTCTCCACTGACTAGAGAGAAGCTGTGGGGAGTATCTAAGACAGTATCGATAGCCCTTCAACAGTAAAGAATTCTGTCAAAAGCTCTCTCAAACACCCTGGATTTATTTCAGTATTGGTATCACCACATATTTACATGTAGTATCCACTGGAACCCTCAAACCACACATATCCTATGTGGAAATAAGGATATTCCCTTTTCAGAAAGCAGTTTTGGTTTCTAAAGCAGTTTGTGTTCAAGCAGCACCTGGAAATTGAGAGTGCAATATTTAACAGACTCTTGGAACTAACAAAGAAAGGAACTAATATGCAGCATCTTCATTGTTTTCAGTACAGTCTGCATATGAACTCCCCTCAGTTCTGGAGAGCTAACTCCAAAGTCAGTTCCTACTCCTGAAAAAGAGGTTTTTGTTTTTATGTAACAGGCACTACAAATACATATATACACCAGTATTCCAGATTCCCATATGGCAGGTTCCAAAATGGGTCCTGTTGCTTGTCTTTACCTGCTTGGTAGATGCTAGCTCTCTTTCTGCACCTTAGTCCTTAATTTGCTGAGCTCCTCTTCTAAGCTTTTAATGTGCTCCTTGAGTGCAGCTTTGTCTTGCTGCGCTTTTTGGTTAGCTTGGCTCCGGGCTTCTTCTATCTTCCGTTCATACCACTTCTCCATCTGGGTGGACACTGCCTCAAAGAAGTACTGCGTTATCTCCAGGGCCTGGGAGGTGTCTCTGAGTGCAGGGGCAGGCTGCTGTCCCACAGGCAGGGCAGAGGGCTGCTGCTCTTGGCTCAGATGTGCCCCGGTTTGGTGCACAGCCTTGTGCCTTGACTGCCCGCTTTTGCTGGACTTCTTTGTCTGTGTTCCTTTGTCAATGAAGTAGCCACTCTGTGGTTCAGCCTTTGCAGGTTCAGTCAAGGGCTGCAAGGCAGCTTGAACCTTAACATGTCTTAATTTTGAGCCCAAAAGCTCAGAGGAGGGCAGCTCCTGCTGGAGCCTGTGGAACGTGCTGGCACTCCCAGCTTTGTCCTTTGGCCTAACATCTTGAACAGGGGCAGAAGAAGAAACTGGTCCGCCAGTGATTAACTGTTGCTCTTTACCTACAGAATAAAATATATACATAGATATTTAGGAAAGCTCTGAGCATTTATGTCGGCATCCAGAAATCCTCGTCATTTGATGCATGATGCGGTTTCCTATGGACCCTGCTGTGTGTACACTGTAGTGGCTTATCTACCTTATCCCATCTTCACAGTCAGGTGATACAATAAAGAATCATTAAAAGAGAAAAGCTGGCTCAGGCAGAGAGCACTGCATTGCAGCTGGGGGACTACAGACTGACAGTAATCAAAGGACTCCATGAGAAGGATGTGTAACAAAGACCAGGGTACATCCTAAAGTAGTTTGTATCTTCTGATACTTATGAACTCCCTGCTTCTACAAAACTTGAAGCCCCACTAATTTTGCAAAGGTAACATATTTTGATGCTTCTGAACTGTTCAATGCAGTATAGCTCACACTACCACGGGAGCTCCTGTGTGGTCTTCTGCCTTTCTAGTCTGATGGGGTATCCATGCCCATGTCTGTTCACTTTGCATAGTGGGGGGGGGGGGGGCATATACAATGTATTTTACAGAAGCCAGTGGCTTTGACAGCATTCTCCTTGGCTGTGGAGACCAGGCCAGTCTCCCCTTCTGCTTTTTACATCAAAAGCTGCCCTGGCCAAGCAGAGAGAGGTGGCTTGAAATGCACCTTTGAGTGGCCTTGATCGTTGACTGGGCTGAAATGTTCTCAGCTATTTTTGTTCTCATCAAAGGAAGTAATAATTAAATAGACTTTGGTTCAAAGGAAATGAGTATTTCGGGTTCGTATCATTGTACTCTGCTGATACAGGTTCCATGCACCTAAAAAGCGTTAAACACACTTCCTTCAGAAGACTATGGATAATCTGCACAACTTCCCACTAGAAAAGGAGCAATTCTGACTGGGAAGCTGGAGGAATTTCAGAAAACAGAATTATTCAGAGTACCAAAGAACTTCGCTTCAAAGACACAGTGATATGGAAACACCCAGGAAAAGTCAGTGAAGAGAACTGCGTTTTGAAATATTCCCAGTGACTGCCTTTGAGTGTATTCTAACCCTAAGGCACATGGGATAGGGAAAACACACAGCAAGAATTACTGTCTGTGGTATTAAAACAAGTATCCTTCAGCTGAAGAGCTCGCTTTTGAATCAGTATGACATTAAGTACCTGATAACGTTGTACCAGACACACCATCCTGTTGAATGCAAAAATGTTGGCCAAAGTTCTGTTCTGGCATCTGGCTTCTGCTCCTTTCCCCATCTTCCGGAAGGCTATTTGGAAGTGTAATATAGGAATGCTGGTGGGAGCCCTCTGACTGCAGCACAGGCTGGTTGGCTTTACAGTCCTTGGCACTGTGGGGGTTGTTCTCAGTATCCAAGGTCTCAGTGAGAGACTCACAAGTGGACAAAGTTGATTTTGGTCTTGATGACCTGGAATCTCCAGATAGCTTGAGCTCTAGATTCTGAATCTTCAACATGCACCAAGTCTTCAGCTCATCGACCAAGGAAATCTATGAGAAAGAGACTGTAATTAGATAATCCTGTGATTAGATCCAACAGATCCTGGCCTGCTGAGGACATGTGGAAAGGACAAAGAGAAGTAAGCTGAGTGTCTGTGGGCTTAGATTCCTAATACAGGTGCATGTGCTGCCTCTGGAAATATTTAAAAGATTGCAAATCAGAAAAGACAAAGAACTAGGCATTAGTGAATTAAAGGCACCCTCCTTAGATCAAGCTACCACCTCTTAGACTTGAATGTGCTACTTCAAACACAACACTAAGTCCTCTGATCAGGGATGATTGTTTAATTATACAGTCAATGGTACTTTCTAAAGGAACATCACATGTGGTCAAAGTTGCCATTTTTTAAAGAGTGAAATCCAAATTAGACACTCTTGGGACACTGCTTTATACCATTCCTAACCTCTGCTGGTGGTAAAGATGAGTCCCACACTAAATGATAAATTACTAACAGCTTTCAAATTACAAAGGTGCTTAGTAAGTGTCAGATGCAGAGGCATTTGCCAGTGAGCATTTAAATTACGAGTAGCTCTTTTACCTTCTTGTTCATACAACATCATGAATTTAGATCTGGCCCTTCTCTGCACATGGACATCTCATGAAGCCCAACTCAAGTTTTTCCAGTAATTTCAATTAGGGCATAGGACATGAACACACATTTCTTCCGTGTGTTTTGCAGCAGGTAGAAGGGCAAAAGCTGGATCTGTACAGGAACAGCTAATTCTTGTCATG
Source organism: Forpus xanthops (assembly GCA_032466535.1). Taxonomy (NCBI): domain Eukaryota; kingdom Metazoa; phylum Chordata; class Aves; order Psittaciformes; family Psittacidae; genus Forpus; species Forpus xanthops. The sequence goes on from JASSUY010036712.1 coordinate 103,367, forward strand.
CTGTTTAAACAAACACACAAACAGAACTTGCCTATTGGCAGTAACATAGAGCTTGGAGATGGTGCAGTGTTCCCAAAGTCAGAGGGAAGAACTGCAACCTTTTAATACACAGGGAAAAAAGATCAGACAGAGAAGAAGGGAGAGATTCGGGCACAACCATGTGGTTGTTAAAAGGAACAACGCAAGTCTTGGTCTTGTTACTATTTGCAGATGTTCCTATGGACAGCCTTTAGTGAAGCAAAAGTTGAAAGCACAACTGTTAAAAAATTAGTTATAGGAATTTTCGCAAAGTACTTTGTTAGGAAAAAAGAACATTTTGTTACAGATCCCATATTTCAGAACCACCAAATTAAATTATGACAGACAGACTGGGTTTCATACTCTCAATTTCTAATGCAAAAGCTTTATAAAGTTGGTTTAGAGATTAAGGTCATAATATCAGGGAATAATTTAATCTTTGAAGCTCTTTTGTCTCTTTTAGCAGAGAAGTCTCCAATATGCCCTCTGCCTGCTGGAGCGAAACTCTTGAGCTGATCCATCTGGGCTAACAGGGAGTAACTGGTTCAAGCCCTACCTGCCGTTTCTCCCCCTCTTTCTTTTCCAGCTCGGTATGCTGCTGCAGGCGGTGAAGGCACTCTGTTCTCTCTGCCGAGAGCCGTTCAGCCATGAGCTTGTCTAAAACACGGAGCTGGGGTGGGTGGAAACACAGCGTAACTTAGCTGAGGTGATCATGTTAAAAACCAAACAACCTTCCCCCCACCTGTGAACCTTGTAAGTCAAAGTACTGTCTGTCTTTCAGTGTTCATTTCTAGGACTGCTGCCAACAGCAGTGAGATGTAGCTTGCAAAAATGTTCAATTACAGAATTAGCGATGGATAACAGTTACATTAAAAACAAATAATTTAGAGGATCTTGAATCTCAGTGCAAGCAGAATTCAGGAAGAGAGATTTTACAGTTACAAGCTGATGAGCTGCAGGACTGCCTTCTGCCTTAAAATTTCCCTCTTACAGCCTCAAGCAGTTTAGATTTATTGTCTAAGAAAGCACCAGAAGCCACTTTACACATTAAATGTGGGTTTTGCAAAACTCTAGTTTTCAACATTAGATCCCTGTGGAGTATTACAGTTCCCTGGCTAGAGTATTACATTTCAGGTTCATTTTACCACACAAGAAGCAATAGATGAATCATGACAACAAAAATGTTCATTAAGCTTAGGATATGTTTTCATATGGGCAAGCAGACCTCCAGGTCATAGTCTTACTTGATGTTGAGTTTTGGTTTCCATCTGGCCCAGCTTAACATTCATCTTATCTTGTACCGTCCCAAACTCAGCTTTTATCTCTTCCACTGTCGCCTCCAGCTGATTCTCCAGTTTATTTATCAGGGGCTCACAACGACATCCATTTATTGGTGCCTGAAAAGAGTCATACATTAACTTGCTACATCCGGCTGTCCTCTTGGTGCACCTGGAACATAATCACAGCCTCCCTGATCCAGTCATGGGCTCTTCTGTACCAAGTGCTGTATCTCAAAACTCCTGATAACACCTTACAGTACCCCAGCAAACAGGCTGTTAGTGGGAAAAGCACAGATTGGAAAAGGCTTAATCTGATTTATATGAACACAGCATAACACACAGCAGTGTTGATTTCGCTGGGGCTACAAGCAGCGATGAGCTCAGCTCACGTATGCCACAATACTGTGTGCTGTGTGAGGGGATTCCACATCACATGCTGCAGTTCTGAAGTGTACCAAAAAAAAAAAAAAAAAGGTTTTGTGGATGTGTGTGAATTTGTATGCATTTGTTTTCTAACCTAATGACAATGATGTGCTCTTTTTGTTTGTTTTGGTGCTGTGTGGCTACTCCTACCTGCCTTGCTGTGTGGCTGACCCTTGCCTGCTGTGCACACCACTGCCTTTGACTTGCTTGTCCCAAGTCCCAAAGCATTTCTGCAAGGGGAGCTGTATGACCACATTTAAATCTCTCAGGGAGATGGTCTCAGAAGGCTCCCTTACGCAAGGACAGCTGATTCTCTTTGGCTTCCTCTGCAGTCTAAAGGTTAGAATCTGCTCCTTCAGGAGGCAAATCAGGAGCCCAAAGTGGCTGCTCTGAATCTATCCGCAGGAGAATAGATCCACAGAGGAGCCTCCTTCCCTCCGCTGGCCCTGCAGTACCGTTTCACAAACTGAGGGTTATTCCCTTGGCAGGGGAAGGTAAGTGGCTTGCTGAGCACTAAAGAAAGCTTCAGAAATACAAGTACTCAAGACAATCTGCTCTTCAGGGCCTGAGGGCATCAAAGATGACAGATGAGAGAGAGCTGTGTCATGTATTTCAGGAAAAACTATGTAAGGGTGTCTAGCTCTATTAAGCTAATCTTTGTGAATTGATTACATTTGTACACAAATCCTATCTGCTCTCTGCACCTTTCTTCCTGCTCCCCAAGTCCCTCCTACCAGCCCATCTCCTACCATCAGATCCCAGGGGCAGGGAGATACTCCTTTCAAATTATGTAAGCTCCTCCTGGTGGAGGAGCTTTCATAATCTCTCTTAGAACATATATTTCATATTCTGTCTTAGAACAATCCCATAGTGCCTATCTGGAAATTTTCAAAGCACTGCATAGGAAGATGGTGGAATATATAGCCAGTAAAACCTCTGAAGTCTGCCTCGAGCAAACTTCAGTCTCTCTAAAGTTTAACTACAGCAAGGAATGGAGGGGAGCTGGATGATGGCTGTAAGAAGCTAAGGAAATGGAAGGATTGACCTTCCTGAGGTATAGGAGGACAACAATAAGAACACAACATTATGGACATTTACAGTGTCAGGGGTAATTTGCTGGTTTCATGCCTCTTTTTAAAATAAATGTGTACTGTTAAATACTTGCATAATAAAGTGACTGTCAGCCTCTAAGCTGGAATAGATGCCCAGCAGCTGGTAACTCCAGATTAATTTGTGAATCAGTTTCTGTATAGCTCCTGCCTTCAGTAATCCTAGAATACCTAAAGATGCATTGCAATAAACAGAAAAAGTGATTAAGCTCTTAGTTCAGTGAAATTCAGTGCTCACCCACTGTTCTCAGGTACTCTCCTTAGAAAAGGTCTTTGCAATCTCAACATTTCAAAGTATATCATCAAAGATCCAGTGTTGCTTGCAATCACCAGTCACACTATTTCCAAAACCAAAATACTCTGTAGATCAAAACTAGTGAAGTATATCTTTGACACACACAAACCCAGACTACTGTTTATAAGACTTCAGGACAAAATGCTGCTGAAGCCCAAACAAGGAAAACAAACCCACAATCATGACTCTGTACCCCTGAGAGTGCAGTTAGTTGAGCTCATTCTCCATCTGTTAGCTACACTTGTCCCGAGCACTGCTTCTTCCGTCCTGCTCCAGGAAGGCAGCATTCACCTCACCTGCATCACCTTCCCATCCTTCCCTCGGTAGAGCGTGTAGAGCTGGTAGGCTCGGACCTCATGGGGAGGGGGTGGAGAGAAGCAGTGATGTTTACTTCTGCGCTTAGGCACATTTTGCTGGGCCCGAGGGAGTGTCTGCTGATCCGCTGGGGAGATGGGGTCTGAGAGTGCCGAGACCTGTAAGAAATAACATACAATGCTTGCCCCATTTATGAGCCTCCTGGTGAGCTATTCTGGGTGGGAACAGGAAAAAACCCATCATGACAATTACACAATCTGTTTCTGTCTGAAGACTACTACCTCTACCCATGAGCATGGCAGGCCTGCTGCCCAGACTCACCACCACACTGGACAATGGAACTATTGCTCAACAATTATCCCTTCCCTCTGCTGTTTTAAACCTACTCATACCTTTTCCTTTGGCTTTTTCTTTTTAATCTTTTTTCCTTTGGGATCTGGTGAGGTTGACCGGGGTGCCTCCTTCAGATCGCTCTTCTTCTGTGGTGGCTGGTCACTGCTTGGTGTGTCATCAGCAGCTGAGATGCTGCCCTGCTTGAAGCAAAGACTGAGTTCAGAGTGCTTGCAGAGATGGGGAAAAGGTGCCTTTCTTCAGTTGCCCAGTTTTAAGCTGCTCTGCACATGTGAGTGGGCAACCCTTTAGCAGCCACCACCACAGACTGCCTCAGACAGCTGCTGTGGTCATGCACAAGTGATAGCTCCAAAGAGCTTTGGTCCTGATGGGATTTACAATCCCTGTACCTTGCTCTGTACCACTTCATCACGTGGTACTGATTGAGCTCGCCTTTCCTCCTTCAGCCGCTCTCTCTTCTTTCTCAGGCTTCTTCCACGGTTAAAGCGTGAGACCTGAAGACAGACCACACTGTTACTCAGTGATGTCTTGCTCTTTCTTACCACAGAAGCCAAGTAATACAGCAGTACCCTTTTCACCTCTGTCTGAAAGGCAATGGATAAAAGAGAGATCATTGTCAGATGGACAGACGGGCCAAGCACCATGGGTGCTGATAGCTGTGAAAACACACCACCACTAAGGCAAGTCTATAACAACACTGCAGTTCCCTGGAGGGGTAAGCACCTCCTGTGCCCTCCATCTGGTTGCCAAGCCAAGCCCAGCCTTCTCACTCAGAGGTAACAAGGAGGAGCAAAGCAGCAACTGTGCTTTATCTCATACCAGAATAGACAGCCCTCCCATGTGCCTTCTGGCTTGAAGAGCACTGCAGTATTTCACACGCAGCAGCACACTACAAACAGGACATTTTGTTCCCATTTCAAAGCATCTTCCAGTGCAACAAGGATGAGAGATGCCTGAAGCAGGCCAGCACACAATGCCAGCAGAAACACAGGCACCTCTCCTAGCAGAAGAGGATGTGATCTCTCAAGGTTAACTGGACTCAGCTCCAAGTGTATGTGTGTATTTAAAGAGAGACCTGTAACGTACCTGTGATGCTTTAGTGAGGAGGAGCGCAACCTCAGGGTTATTGTGTTGTCTGGCAACCTCGAGAGGGGTCTGACCTGCCTGAGAGGAAAAAGAAAATGGCATTTCCTTCCAAACAGAAGCTCCTGGAAATGTGGGGTTTCTCCACCCAAGGTTAGTGCTCTGTGCACAAGGGTGAAGTTAACTAACTTTCATTTACCCCGATTTAATTCAGCTCTAACACCCAAATTATTTTCTACAAGCGCTACAAAGAGCGTTGAAGGGAGTCTGCATTCATATAAATTACCAACCAAACTCCATGTGCTGCTTACATTGTTGACAACGGATGCGTCAGCCCCTGCCTCCAGCAACAGCTTAACCACCTTCCTGTGATTGAGAGCAGCGGCTACATGGAGCGCAGTGTCCCCTGCCTGCAAGTCAGAAAGCAAAGAACAGTGGCATAACACACATCCTTGGGTCTCATCCTGGAGAAACACATCTCTCTAAAAGAGGCTCAGAGCTCAAAAGACCTGCACTGACTGAGCTTAAATAAGGCCTAGTCAGTAAGAAAAATAGAATTAGGAGGAATGGGACAGGAGGGAGCAGGAACTACTTCAGGGCAAGGACCTGCTTCAGCCTGGTTTTGAGAAACGCAGCCAGGGCGCTGGTAATCTGGTTTAACTGAAATGAGTGATACACAATGCAGCTTGGAGGCAGCCCAGCTCTACTGCCAGCAAAAGGATACGACATCAGAGGGTAGAACCGGTTTTCCCACCACATCATTCTCTTTTTTCCAGATTTGATTATTTGATGCACAGATGGTCATCTATCATGTTACTCAAAACCAGCCAGGTAGGTACAAGCAGCAAGGTGGCTGGTGTTCCCTTCAGGAGATTCCTCAAGAAAAACAGGGTCTGGATGAAAGCCAGGAGGCAATCCAGGTCCTGCAGAACACACTGCCCTGCCCTTGTCCCAGTGCAGACAGGTGAAGAGAGCTGTGATCAGATTCGGGCACAGCTAACACAGCCAGCAGCTGTTCAAAGGAGATGGGACACGTGTATGTAATGCCCTCCTGCCCCCTCTGCCTTGCATTTTGCCTTCAGAAAATTAGATGTCCTTGAGACTAGTGGATGCCTGCTGCTTGTCACTAACTTGGGTGAGGTGTATTCATAACTGAAATCATTATATATGTGCAAATATGGAACAACTTTGGGTAGTGCTGGGGAATGGAGGGAAGGGGTGTCTCTCTGGGCTAGGTTCACACTGGTTAATCTTAATATTCAGTAGCGCATTTTGCAAGTTTAAAGACTCATTTCCAAATAAAATTACACAGTAAATTTAACATACTGAAACCCTTTTTGTTTGGAGTAATATATCTGAGAAACAGGATTAAATGTACACATCAGAAAACATCTTATGATCCTCAACTACACATGGAAAATTCCCCAGGAGCATAAGATGATGTGGTTAAGCACCACATAAGCTATTTATTTAGCAGATTTAATACATCTTAATGTACTAAATCCATTCCCTTCTACTACACAATTAGGCTATGCTATAGGTACAAAATCAATTACTTCTCCATAAAACAACTATGGATGGTTAATCCTAGGTTAGACTGACTATTACTTTGAATTTAAAGCACAATTTTTCTTCACTTTAATGTTATTTCAATTCTCCCCCCCTGCAAAATGCAGCACAGAAAATTATTCAGAGGAATCTGTACTTTTGTAGTATCTGAATATTGGTGAGTTCTGATTCAAATGTCTCTGTAATGGCCATAGGATCATTAAATCCTAGTTACAGAGGAGTAAATGGGCCCCCATAAAACAACCGGGTCTCTTGCCCAGTCCCATTCTGCACAGAACTGATAAGGCCCCAAGTGCTCCAGCTCCTAACCTCATGCCACTACTGTCCCAGACCCCCTTCCTATACCAACATACAACTGCAGAACCTCATAAATAGGCAATGCTTTAAAGAAATAATGCAAATGTGATGGCAAAATAATAAACCACTTATATGCTATTACTTTAAGGCTGTTCTTGAAAGCGTTTGGTGGTATAGTGAAACACAGACTGAAGCGGGATAACTTGGGTAGGAATCCCTCTTTCCAACATCTAGCCATATGCAAAGTGCACAGTCGCAATGAGGTTCATGCACTGACCTGGTTCTTTTCATGGACAGAACAGAAAGCACTGAGCAGCACCCTAATGATGGGCAAGTGATTATAACGAGCAGCCACATGCAGACAGGTATCTCCTGCCTGCAAACAGAAACAAAGCTCTGAGCATGTAATTGCAGTAAGAAAGCTTGCACTTGTCACATGTAATTGCAATAAGAAAGGTTGCACTTGTCACGGCGTTAAGGGATGAAACAATCCTGTTAAACCAAAGAGAACAGCAAGCACCACACACCTCCACTGAGCAGCAACGCTGTCTCCTCTGCAGTACAAAACCTCCTATGAGGAGTGGGGTGGTTTAGCGAAAGCTGGGGCCAGGCAAGCTGGGGGTACAAATTCTTAACTAGTGGTGGGAAATACTGGAATCACAAAATGCTGCTTTCCCACACTACAAAACCTGATCTGCATTTTCACATTAAATCTGTTCTTCTGAACCACAAACCAATGTGATCTGGACACTCAAGGGTGTTGCATGTAATGAATAAATACGGGAGCGGGGGACAGAACAGCATCCCCCCGAAGGGTGGCACATGCATAGCTGGCACTGGGAGCAGAGCCCCATGGGTTTCACTTTGTGTGCCTCTGCCCACCTTGCTATTGAGCAAGGACAAAAAACATCTGGCTTCCTTCTCATTATAAAATAGGAGGAAAGGTGTCTGAAACTGAAGTCACCTTCTATCTACCTCATTTGACAGACTGACACACCACACACATGAGCTGTCTCAATGCGGGCAGGTCTGAAGACTTTCACCACTCTGGTATAAAAGCCCTTTTAAGTTTTCCATCTTTCTGAAAGAGGAACCCTTCTGCAGAACTGCACAACAGTGTATGGGTCAGGCCATGAGGGCCTCAAAAAGCAGCAAAGGACCAGCTGTCTCAGTCTGTGCAACAGCAAAACCCCCTTTGACTCCTTCCACCCCCACTCAAGAGATGGATACAAGTAGTGCATTGTTCAGTCCTATGATAACCATTCCTGCACAGGATGTATACAATGGTTTGTTAGCGTTTTTTTTCAATAGCATTTATAACAAAAAACACAGCTGAAAGTATTTCTGAGTATTCCTGAAAGTTAAAGTAACAGTTAAAACAAAGACACACAAAAATGAACACATTCTTTTCAAAACTCACATTGTTTTTAAGGTCTGCCCGAGATCCTCCAAGTAATAAAACACGAGTGCTCTGGGAATGGCTGTTCTGGCAAGCCAGGTGAAGAGGGGTGTTACCTGCCTTAGAGAAACACAGGAAAAGATAAAAGTCATGGTTAGAAATGGGACACAAGCATTAAAAATAAAACCTCACAGCTCTTCCCACAAGTGAATCCCCCCAAGGAGCAGGATACTGTTGCTGTTAATTTTTTCCCAAGGTATGAACTGAATGAACCTGGAGACTGAAATACCCTCTTCATCCTGTGAATTATTTACCTGGGATATAGTAAAGGCAGTCTCCAGGGAGTCTCACAGGTCAGGATGCAGATTTTAGGCTATGGGGAAGCTCCATTGATCAGAAAGCACATCAGTCTCTAGCCAACATGAGAAAGGGGAAAAAAAAAAGCCACCCAAACCCCAGAGAATCACAGGCTAAGATTCCTGAAAGGAGCAAACATGCAGCTTTTAAGGACAGAAATCAAAGAAGCGTCTGCTTGTCTATTGTCTTTCTAGCACTGTGAAGCATTTTATCAGTCTGACAAGTTTTTCTGGAAGCATTTGGCTTTTGTTGGCTTGAAATTGCTTGGGATTTTTGGCTCTTGGGAGCTAGAAAGGAAATAGCTCAGGTAAATAGGTTTCCCATGCTTACTAGGCTGCCTGTTCACCCTGATTATGTCCTTTAACCTGTTCCCCATGCTTTCAAGACACAGATCAAAGCTGCAGGGTTTGAATTACAAACAGCCAATTCTTAGATGTGCTCTTAGGTCTTCAGTTCCACATTACAGGCTATTTCTCTAAGCTGTGGCAGACATGAATGTTTTCTTTCTCAGTTAAACTGCATTTAAGTGTCAATTTCTTCCCTCCTGGGTTTATTGCCTCTGCAGTGTCTCTATCATGTGGTGTTTGGAAGGTCAGCCCTGGTGGGAAGGCAGAGAGGTCCTGTGCAGTAGATGAGGGGCGAGGAGTTCCAAGCTGGGAAAAGTCATGGTTCTGCTGCCTGGGGACAGGGCTCACACAACAAGCTCATGCAGCTCTTCTCTCACAGAGTGGCTGAACTCTCATAATCTTCCTTGAGAGGGAAAGTGGATCTGAGTTGTACCACTCTGAGTGTCTTCACTGAATCTTCACTAGAACATGCAGACTGATGGAGGATCTACAAAGAAGGCTACAACTGATCTAACAGGATGATCAACCACAGCAGAAGAGTTTTTATTGAGCCAACTTGACTGAAAGTAAACTGCATCTCCAGGGTGACTGCTGCACAGGAGGAATATGGCTACCCAGGTGGGTCAGCCATGTGTTGCCTCTTCTTCAAATGTCTGTCTGAACGGCTTTAAAAACTTGCCTCTAAAATCCTAGGTGTTCTGTCAGGCCTCTGCCTTTCATTTCAGTGCAGAGGCCAGCAAGGCAATTGAAGATGGGAGTCATCTTCAATTACATTGCTCTTGCATATACTATGGTCAAGGCACTGTGCTGCAAGAAGTGCATCTGTACAAGCGTTCCAAGGAATATCACCCAGGAGTTACAGAATATATAGTCTCAAATCCCTCCCACCTTCTGCTGCTTAGCAGGGTTTGACATGTCTAGCAGCCTGTATCTGTCCCATCCAGCCAAAAATGGCATGATGCTCAGGTTTAAGTCAATAGCCTGCGTATAGGTGACCCTGCCTATGACACTCAGCCCTGGCTGTCTGAAAGATTACGTGTAGTCATCAGTCACATAAGAATTTGAGAGACTAGAGAGAACATTTTGGGATCAAACACAGAGTTAAGCTCTTCATTTGCCTTGAAATCAAAAGGGGCAGAAGCATGTGTGCAAGCATGCACAATTCCTGCGTTTTTCAGCAGCTCCTGAGAAAAGATTCTGTCCATTAAAAACCACCAAAACAGTGAAATGCAAAGGGATAGGATGTCTTACCCTGTGGGTGAGACATCAAAGACCAGCATAGGAGCTGGCCATGCAGTATTAGTCTGACAGTCATACTTCAGACATCCACCCTGTGCAAGTGCTTTCCAAGAGAGGTTGCCTCCAGTTGACATAGGCTATACTGCAAGCTAAGTCTTCTACTACCTAGAGGCACCCAAGCATGCCCAATAACCAGACTTGCATCTTAAACCCACACTTTGTAGAGACGTGCACATACATATACATAGACAAGGGTATTCAGGGATGGGAATATAATGGTTCGCAAAACTATACAGCCAAGCATGGGAAGTTGCCTGAAGTACCTTTGATACAAATCTAGGTGAACATTACCCCAAAAATAATTACGCAAAGAAAAATTGGAAGTCAAAACAATATAAAAGAAGGAACCAGTATCAAAGATCATGTGATTACAGACCGCAGAGTGACCATGATTGTACATATATACATGTGCTCATACAGAAACACTATGCCCAGGCAATGTGCCATTTTACTCAGAATCTTAGACTTTGGCCAGCTGTTTCCCTTCTTCACTAGCCCCTCTCAGTTGTTGTTGTAGGGACATATTTATCAAGACATGCTCAGAGTTCCCATACAGCCAGCCCAAAGCCCTCTCACTTGCACCAAAGGACACGGTGCCAACCATGTAATCTGACTGGCCTGCCAGCACAGTTGTCCAAACGCCAGCTCAGCTGACACCACAGGCTGCTACTGCCATTTCCATTAATTTCTGAATTAGAGAATTGAAGTCTCCAGGGGGTTTACAACTAGAGTGGAACTAAAGCCCCTTGGTTTTGTCCTTCTTTCCTCTAAACTGCTCTCAAGGTATCATAAATACTGCTCTCAAGGTATCATGAATACTAAAAGGAACATAATCCAGGTTCATTACAAGATTTTGGTAAGAGTCTATACTATTTTATTAGGAAGAACTTCCTAACAAAAGATACACTACTTTTTCCCCTATTGGCTTACATTAATTTAGCTGTTTGATTTCCAAAAAACATACTGGATTTTGAAAGCCATTTTCCTATTAGGACAATTCATTTCCATTTTAAATCATACCAAGCACAATGACTATGCCTGGTATAAATTAGAGCACCATAGGAATTGCAGTGCTCCTCAGCTGTAATTAATGTATCATTCAACGTGCTATTGAGTTCCCCCTGCATCAGCTGTCAAAATACGAATTCCCCAATGGCTGTGGAGGAACCATACAGGTGTAATAAAAGCAAAAAAAAAGAAGAAAAAGAATCCCACTCAGTAGGTCCCCACCTACTGAGAAATGCCATGGCCACACATTGCCAGGGCTGAGCATCAGCCACTGTACACTAGAACTGAAAGCTCCTCCTGCATGGGTCTCACCTTGTTCTTGGCAAGAACATTGGCTCCTGCTTTAACGAGCACTTTGGCAGACTGACTGAATCCATGCCAACAAGCTTCGTGAAGAGCAGTGTTCCCATCCTGCAGAGCACACACACGAGGAACAGGTTGGCATACTGCGTCCACCACATGCAGAGTAACGTTACATTTAGAGCACAGCAGCTGTGCACCCCACTGCTCTCTTTACAAATATAACCATTTTTTTTTCATACCAGTTTATTTTCTATAAGAGGGTAAAAATATTGTTTCTTTCATTTGGATCTTGGAATTAGTTATATTTACTCTACAACTAAATTTACACCCAGGGATTGTCAGTTTCTAGGATAATCAAGGGAAACTGTGCAGTGTTTACGTAGGGCACAGTATGGTTGTACATTAATTTCTCTCTTAAGAGTCTGTTCGCAGCTCCTTAAACTAAAAGCTACCACAGAATCACAGAAAGGTCTGGCCTGGAAAGGACCTTAAAGCTCATCCAGTTCCAACACCCCTGCCATGGGCAGAGACACCTTCCACTAGACCAGGTTGCTCAAAGCCCCATCAGCCTGTTACAAAAAACATAACTAAATCAGTAATTCATATTGAAAAGATGGAACAGTGTTTTTTCCAATGTAACTGTTCCAGTTTCAAAGCATCAGATACTTACTCTGGAGTATAAACCTTAACTTTCTTTTTGAGACCTTAGTCTTACTGGTTGGCAAGGCTGCCATCCTTCAGGGCTTTGCTTTTGCTCATTACCTTGTCTTGTCTGTCCAAAGCACACCCCTCTTGAATCAGAGTTGCTATAACATCGGTGTTCCCTACAACAGCAGCTCGGTGCAACGCTGTCTGATCACCCTGCAAAAGAAACAAGTTTGTGATCGGTACCATTCCCACCTCATTCTGACTTAATGCAAATCCATACAACATACACAGGGGCTACATCTTCAATGCAGATAGTGTTTAAACTCAAGCTGCCTTTGAAAACAGTCCTTGTAAACAACTGTCATTAAAGTTTCTAAGATTAATGAAGTTATTGAAAGCATTAGAGAACTACAAACCAACTGTTTCAAGAAGCTTGCAAGTCATCACAATCCCATACACAGGTTTGAAGGGCACTAAAACCACAGTAGTATTAGAAGGCAGTGAATCTAACACATTTGGCACAATGTGTCTAATAATCAACAGTATCTGTAGGGAACTAAAAGGAATTACAGGCTGCCGCAATTCATCCTAATAATTCTCCTGTACTTTCACTAACTGGATGAAGCTCTCCTGTTTTGGCTCTGATTGCTCCATTAGCCCTGCTTAGGACAAGCAGCATGAGAGTGGTTGCTTTAGCACCTCTGATGAATTTACTAATTAGGATAAGAGTTGAGGCAATTTTATGATGAAGACCACAACTGCAAGACCATCAACTTCAAGCAACTGAGCAACCTTGAGGTCCACATGACTTTCACTTCTCATTGACTGGCCACATAACAGCAACAAGCAAGCTTCTTACGTTGGTTTATTTCCTTTATGGCCAAGCTTCCAAAAGAAGTGATGCTGATGCGGTCATCTCGTCTGACTGCCCACCTATTGCCGCCCTAACAACTACTGAACTCATTTGCTGAGCTATAGAGCCCAAGATTAATTTTCTACGAGACTTCCAGAACCTGAAGATTAGAGAGACACAAACTACTGGCCCTACCTATATGGGGTTATCCATATATTTTTATGTGCATGTTCATGAGACCATAATAAAAGAGAGGGAATAGGAGGATTTATGCAGCAGCAAGTAAGACACCAACCGATGGAAAATTGAGCTGCAGTAGCTCCGTTGCTGCCACAACAACTGGCCTTGGCTTTCCTTTGAAGATACTTTGAACCAGCAATGCTGAAGCACAGCCTGAGTCCAGGCACAAAGACTTAGCTTCAAAGCTGCACACAGCCTTTTTTGGGGATGAATAAACAGAGTAGGAATTCAATCCATTTTTGCTGATCTAGATAATGGTCACCAAAAACCCACAGAGGGCAGAGATATGCAGTGCATCCTGAGGGAGAAAAGCTTGCAGGAAGCCAGTCCTAAATAGGTTCAGAATTCCTCTGCTACAAATCCTTATCAGCTGACACCACATTATATTGAATTCTAAAACTAGAGAAATTTCTGTATTTTCTGCCCTACAGTCTGTACATCTTAACTGGATCATTTGAATAATTTCTTCTCAAAGGCAATTAACAGCTGACTTTAAAATTGCTCTTGATGAGCTTCTTTTGTGCTAATGAGAGCAAAACAGTTATTAATCTATAAAGGAAAAGTAGCATTATCAACCACAACCTTTCAGTAACCCCTGAAATGTCAACTCCCTCCCCCCCAGCAAATCATTAAATTGGCTTATAATCATTAAGTTGATTTTGAAAAATTGTGTTTAAGGGTTTTTCTTTAAATTTCCTAGGTCTGTCTCTAGTGGCCACAGACCCATTTTTGTTCTTGCCCCTATTAAGACTGGAAATGTGGTTTAAGAGATTTCGAACAAAGATGGTAACGGTTGAAGTAACTGAGACTTTCGGACAAAGTATTGGAAAACTGATAACACTACAAGTTCTCTGAGCTTGTGTATCTCACAAGTAAAAGTGCCGGCTTCCAATAACTGTTACTACACAGAAATGTGCTTGCTAACAAGCTGGGGAAGAACTTACAGCCCTTTTTTGTTAATATATGGTACCGATGATGGTAGCTAAAGCAGCAATGGGTAATGTGGACAGTGCAAATGTAATTTTAGCTGACTACCATGACGTGGAAAGTAATCCATCATCCTATTCCTCCCAACTGGTATTGCTGCAACAGCAAAACTACAGAAAATATTATAATAAAGACTAAAACAAGATGACATCTGCCACTATGATGGATGGAGCTTGAACAATGAATACTTGGTTCCTACTTCTTCCCAGTCAGTAAAATTGATATTGGAGAAGACCGAACTGGAGGCAGGAATAGGCTGTACTGGATTTAGTTTATAATTAAGGGTCTTCTTGCTGGGCTAGTTTAAAGGCTAACAACAAGAACCCCATCACAGTAATTGCAATGCAGTCAAAGGCCATTCAGCTTTTTGAGGTTTGTCAATACAACAGCTACTTCTAATGGCACCTCGGTAAATTAAAAACAAGCACATATTTGGAAGCACATCTCACTGCTCCTTTGGGAAGCCTTGCCCATCTGCTGGGGGACCATTCACTGGAACTGCAGAGCAGCACAGGGATGGCTTCAGCCATGCCCAGGCTGAATGGAAGCTCAGGCAGGTGAAGGGAAACAAGTCCCACAAATGGCAGGCTCAGGGGCTTCCTGCACAAGGTGTGGGCATTGGTGCTGACATCCTCCTTATGCAAGTACAGGGAAAGCCAAGCATCTAAGAGTAAGATCCAACCAGCACCCTGACCAACTAAACAAATACCTCATCCATGTAACAAGGAGCGTCAAAGGATATCCCAAAAACTGCCTCACCTCCTGCAAGGCTCCTCCCAGTGAAGACATGGCAGTTATCAACGTCCTGCAGAAGGTCTCTACCACCCCATCCCCAGGCCCCTCAACCAGCAGGGCAGGAACTGGTCAACAATTCCCTCGGACCTCAGCACACACAGGAACCTTAAACTGCTTAAGGTGCCGTGGAAGCTGAGCCACCAGATCATGATGGCCTTTGTGTGTGAGTCACTGAGCACCCAGCCACAGATAGCGTAGCCCACCTGTAAATAACCCTGCTTGCTCCACTGTGTTTCTAACCTGCCTTGCCTCCCCTGCAGCAGAGGAGCAAACCCCAATCTTGCCTCTTCTGGAGTCAGAGAAAACCAATGACATTTTTCACAGTGTGAATTTTCAGACAGTGCAATCACTGACTCTTTTTATTAATTGCTAAAATAACTGTCTCTGAAAGTACTCATCGGAGTTCTGCCTTTAGCAAGGCACTAGGGGGCTCTTGCAGAGGCTCAGAGAGTAATTACACCAGTAAATGTGTATTAACTGCCCAGACTATTATGTTGGGCACAATTTATGATGCTATTTGTAGGTGATGTATTCCTTAGGAGCAGACAGCAGCTCAGTAGCAACGGGGAGAGATAACACCTCTGCTGTGTCACATAAACGTGACCTTGGCAGAAACAGCAGTCTGACTAAATGCAGGTGTGGGCCCGAAGCCAAAAAGACACTTAGGAGCTTAAGTGAAGCTTTGTAGAAGTAAGGCGCTTAAGTCTACACTGGTGCATCCTGAATCCCCTTCCTAGCCCTGAAAGGAACTCAGACTCAAGCATTTTCACTTCAATGCCCCAAACATCTCAGCTGCCACAGGTCACTGAACCCAGAGGTTATGGTACTCACCCAGCCTGACTTGCCATGAAAGCACTGCTGTGTTGAAAGAGCTCCACTTTTAAGAAACATGTTGGCATTCACTGGGCTAGAGAGAGGGAGATGCTGGAAGACTGGGATAGGAGTCTGCATTACCTGCTGCATAGGATGTGGGACTGCACATCCTGACAGCTCTACCTGTAACGGGTCTATTGCACAGCACGGCCCAGCCCCAGCAGGTATGTTTCCAAAGTGTGAAACCATGCTTTGTACAGAGAGCTTAAAAGACTGCTTTCAAGGGAGGGTTACAGGCTGGGGCTCCTGAAGAAAGGCAGATATATGGACCCTGACCTTCTCCACAGATTATGGCACTACTCTTTACTGTAGCACTTCTGTGTTGGTTAAGCTTGGGGCACTTGCTCAGTGTCCTGGTGTCTGCAATTACCTCCTCAAGTTTCCTCATTTACTGACTGAATTAAAGCAGCAGATACAACCCATGGGACCAGGCACCTGGGAACTGGGTAGGTATCTATTTTACATCTGAAGTTCACCCCAAGGGAAGGGAAATAACACAACTTACAACGGGGTTTCAGGGAGCTATTACACTTTCTGCCAGAAATCCTAGGTATTAGAGTCTCTATTATAGACTCTACTGCCCAAATATAATGAGATTTGGTTTACACCAGTTTGTAATACATATTACTTCTTCTCTCTGATTTAAAAAAAAAACAAACAAAACTATAACCACCATACTTTGTTTTCCTACACACTCCTATTCTGCAGAGCATCCATCTACTATACAATCTCCTTTAAAGTCCTCTCCAGGGTAACACTTTGCCTCCTCGTTGTCTTTCCATGTTTGCAGAAACATCCAAAAAATTCGTCTTGCTGCAGGAGAATTGCACCAAAATAACCAACCAAAACTCATGCCTTCAATCCCCAGGACAAAGTGCTGGAAGGCATTTGCAAAGTCTTACACTATGAAATCAAATAACTAAAAATTCATGGTGGAAAGTTCAAAATACAGCCAAGCATTAAATCCTCTCAGGAGCATCCAAGGATACATGGATGTTTTGAAGCAGCTGACATAAAGGCAATTGAATCATGTGCTCTAGTGTTCCCCAGTGTCACTGGGCTGCTCTCCTCCTCCTCTGCTGAAGAAAAGCAGTCATCATGGCACACACTAAGAACTATTTCACTCTGAATGATTAATGATGATGCATGACAAACAGAAGCGATCAAAAAAACAATCACAAATGAAACAGATTACAGCTTGAATGGGCTGAAACAGGAGTACAGCAGTAAGCCACTCTGCATATTTATATTCAGATAGAAATCATTATGAACCGCAGGTTACTGTTCCATGTGAAATTCATTTTCCGCTTAAACTGGAGCTTCCAGAAGGGAAGTTTCAGAGCCTCGGGCCTGTATTTTAAATCAACTTGTTTTCCCAGAAAGCACATAGAGGGCAGGAGTAGTGCCGCAGAACACCCAGCGCAAAGCCTGCCATGCAGTCATGCACCGCAGAAGAGCTTGGTCATGCCAGACCATCGGGCCAAGGTTTTGCAGCATGCAGCTGTGCGAGACATCAAGCTCAAGGCAGGGTTGATGCACAAGGTTTCTAACCTCCTTCTCTCTTTCTGATCTTCTAGGTTCCTTCCTAGCCTTTCTCTTCCGGTTTTTCTTATCTTTTTCATCCTTGATTTCCTTCTCCGGCACAACTTTCTCCTTGACTATTTCTGAGGTGTGTGCTGTGTGGATGCTCATTGACCATTCAGAGATAGCATTGGGATCCCAGTAAGAGTTTTCAGTATTGGCAGGGAGAAGGAAGGAGTTAGCTCCCGGAGTGGCGTACTCTACAGAGCTCGACTCCACCGGCTGAAATTCATAATAATCCCACTCCAGGCCACTGGAGGTCATTCTTCAACTAGTTCTTATGGCTCTTACCGGGGGTTAAAGAATTTATCTGCAGAACATGAAGTGAGTGTTTTAATCTCTTCACAACAGGCAGCAACTTCCAACAAGTTTCTGCTTATCATGTGGCATTCATTAAAAGTTAGCTTTGTATTCATTCATTAGCTAAAGAGAGCCTACTCCAAACCAAAATGTGCTTATGTTTCTCTGGTTATTTAGAAAATAAGATCTAAATCAGCATTTTAGAAACTGGAGGTGTTATCGCAACAATGCCACAGACAAAAATCAAATCTGTAATGTGCTTTTCAATTAGGTATGATACTCCCCACTCTTATGAGTGACTTAATCTTTAACTTAAATCTGTATTCCTGAAAAACAGCAATTAAACATATAGCTGTTAATCAACATTGAAACTAAGATACCCTCACTGCCAATTATAACCACACAGTGAAAGGGACCGAAGGTATGATCAACAGATGTTAATTAAAATAGAATACAGATATATTCTGTGGGGCACAAATAAAGAGTAAAAATTAACTTTACAAGTTGAAACAAAAAATATAGAACCTTTCTGAAGACCTATGTAAAATGAAAGCAGAAATATTTAAGTTAATACCTTTCACAATCAAAAATCTTCACTTGGAGTTTTAGCCTTCCCCCTCCTCTAAGACAAATCCACATGCACTCTCTGAGAGTGCAACTCCTGAGGCCCTCTTCAACCCCAACCCAATTACTAGTACAAAATACAGAGCTAAAATCTAAATCCATTTTAAAGAAACAGCACCTGTGAATCAAGCATGTATCTATTCTGTTCAGATTAGTCACCACATTTAGAAGCGGTATGCAGCTGCAATGAACAAAGCCCCTGCAAAGCTTGCAAGGCAGGTGAAAACAGGGCTTCTACAAGCTAAGTACTTCTCCAGTGCAAGACTCTGCTAAACCGAAATGATGCTATACACTGATTTACTGTTTCTCCATTATGGCTATCACATTTACATATAAACAGCCTAGATTTTATTACTACAGGATTACAAAAAAAAACAGACTTACTCAAAAAACAGTTTTCACAGAAATCCAGTTTGACCAAATTAGTGGAAGCTCTTCCATTCTTAGAGCAGCAGCTTGCTCTCCCCTGACAGTACTTGTAAAGTACCTGCAATTTCTACTAAATACCTGATGAATCATTTTGCAGGGAGAAGTCAAAAAACACACTCAGGATACAGCTGAATAAACTGATGCTCACATTACACTTGCAAATCTGCTCCATTTCCCAGATGGGCACAGGGAAAGAATAAAGAGCACAGGAAGCAAAGTTTCTTCCTAGAAAAACGTCTGCCTGCACCCATACCCCAAGTCCTAAAGCTTGACAGAAAGACTGCTCACATCTCACAGGGAAGCAGCTACTCATGCAGAGAAGGAAATCAGTCTTCCATTTTCTACAGACATTTAAGACTCTCTAGATGCAAATAAATGTATAAGGGATTTTCAAAAGGCACCTAGACATTTCCAGTGTATTTTTAGTAGTCATACAAGTGCCTCTACAAACCACCTTTGGACCTCTAGGTCCTTTGAAGAATCTTCACCTTACTTATTAAAGGGGAAACAAAAGCAACCCTCCCTCAAACTTGTTCCAGTGTACTATCAGAAGTTAATGAGTCTGAAGAAGTCATTGTTTCACGGTTATTCAATTGATGTTGTGCATTTCAGCCTACACCTTTGTTCATCACAGCAAGGGAACTAAAACCACGTTGCTAGTCACTCCAATGTGCCTTTAAGCCTGGTCCAAGATCAAAACTATTCTTACAGAAAACCGAGAAATTACAGTAACTTACATATTTTACCAAATGAAGACAAAGTACCATTTGCTAAATTCAAAGATGTTTTCATTGTCCTGGTGCTTCACCACACAACAGCCTCACAGATTTGACCATCCCCACATCGAGTACACCTGCCAACAGGATGATTTCCCTGTGACATTGCACAGTGCTCCAGGTAACTGCTCAATACTCTATTTGCTGCAGTATGTGTCTACACAAAAGCATCTTCCACTCCAAGCAAACATCACAACAGATCATGTCTCCTGCCTGACGTCCTCCAGTGGGTTCTCAGAGAGTATAGTGCGCTCTTATTTCACTCCTACACCAAGTGACAGATAATGACTTTCACTGCTACTTACACCTGCCTGTCACAACCAGAGCTCTCATAAACCTCAGCAGCTTGAGCAAGAGAACCAAATTACTCACTGAAAACCACCCCATTTTACATTGTCTCCCATGCAGTTTTACATCTCCATATCAGAAAACAGAGAAACAGATTCTGTTTTAATTTCATCCTACTTCAAAGAAGTGACAGTTTACTGTTACTTGCAAATCACCTTTTCCCCCTCTACCAAGCAAGAAGGCTGTATCTACTTACATCATCCTGAATATCCAGGTCACAACCTGCCTTCAACAAAACCCGGACAACGTGGAGATGACCTTTGTGGGCAGCAAGATGCAGCGGGGTTCGGCCATGCTATGAATGTGAAGAAAATAGTATTAATTTCAGATCAATTTTATGCATAGTAGTTAAACAGAATTTTTATCTGCTTTTCCTCTGACACACCTCGCTCTCTGAAACCTGCAGTAGCAGAAACTGACATGTATTAGTGTACCAAAGGCTTCCCCTTAGTTTTATGTATGTCAAAAACTCCTCTCCCTTCTCCAACATTTCAGTTTATCGCAGTGGTAACCAACAAAAGGGATATTACACTGACTTAAGGATATTTCCTTACAGTTTTGGATTTGGCTTTGTTATCCATGCCTGAAGAGAATTCATGGCCCATTGTTTCTTTTCCTCTGCAGCACAGAATTGTCAATCACTTTCAGATTCACTCAGTAGGACCTAGTTGCAATAGCAGCAGGCTAATTCATATATTGCAATGGGCACCATCTTTGCAACAGAAATAAGAATTGATAACTGTTGTGTATGACAGATGCTCTCTTTAGAAGGAATAGAAGACCAGTGGTCACTTTCAGTTACTTCACGTGTACGACAACCAACATCCTTTTGCCAAAGATCTATCAGGCTGTTTTAGCCAAATCTTATTTTTCAACATTACCAAGGTCTAATCCACATGAAAGTAAGAGTATAACAGTTATGTGAAATTCTATTTATAATGTAATTAAAGACCTTTTCCTAATAAACAGAAGGACAGAAAAGCTTTAACGAGTGAGATGGATACACATATGGTTTTAGGAGGAAAAACAAAGATTGAAATTTGACACTAAAATCAATTTAAAAAAAGGAAAAAACAACAACAAATCAACATCCTCCCAATAAATGGGTTAAAAAAAGTCTAAGTGAAATAACAAGAGGAAAACAACAGTTATTCATAACTGAGCACCACCTGATCATCCTTTGACAGATCTTAAAATGAAGTATTTCAGAGAGAGGGGAATATGCTACTTCTCCTAAAAGTAAGAATAGACACTCAGAGAAGGAGGAGATTGTAAGAGGCAATCTGGACAACAGAGAAGAGCTACAACAAGCTATTCCCTAAACATTTAACCCATACAATCCAAAAAACTCTCAAGGGAGGATCGACAATTAAGTCCTGTTCTAGGAAGTGTGTGTCCATATGTATCTAAATACATGAAATCCTAAAACATCAACATGAAAAGCAAGTGAAATACCTTAAGGACTGTTAAACAGCAACACTCTAGAACTGTTCATTGCAAATTTTGTGTCATCACAATTAAGAAAACAGGATAGCAGCCACTGCTGAAAGCAGAGTAACTTCAGAAAGAATCCCATTTCTTCCACTAGGAATTTTATGAGATCAGGAGAAATTACATTATTCTTCACCTGTACCTATTCTACATATCTATTTCTTCATTTCTGTTGCTATTTTCTGTTTTTCTACCCCATGATTTACCCTGCAAAGGAAGACAATCAGCCCTAATATATCACAAAAGGAGAAAACACCTGAAGAGCTCACTACTAGTGGCCTCAAGTAAGAAGGCAACCATCAGCTCTCTGAGATTTTATGCAACTTCTCCAGCAGTAAAGCCTCTTTAGGTAAATAAAGAAACAAACTCAAGGCAGGATTGTTTTCACACAGCAAATCCCAAACCTGCGTAACTGGAAAAAGCCACAGGAATTCAGCCTCTTCAGAGCTAAAGGGAAAAACAGTGCCAAAATCCACAGAATGGCTGGGCACAGAATGCCCATGTCATTACTGAGTAGTTGTGCAATGCTTTGAAAATATTAAACATTGATTAATTCTCCTACATTAACACTGATTAGTTGTCCTACATTATTGATCTGAGGGGCCAGATCTAAGGGAGAAGTCCTCATGCATTCTGACACAAGGGTCTCGAAACCCTAATGTTGGCTCCTGCTAGCAGTAGAAGCTCATTTCCACATGGGAAACTTCCACTCCTGCCCTACTGAATGCATGGGAAGGGCTTGCTTTTGGCTACCACCACTGCTCCTGGGTGCCATCCAGCTTGCTACCTGGGGGCTTCTTGCTTTACCTGATCACAGGTCCCTAAACGGGGACTGAGCTGCATCAAGCATGCCTCCTTCTCCATGAGCGTGGAGGAAATTCAGGGCTATGTCACTGCTCTGAGTAACTCAATAGTAAGAGGTATAGAAGGTAAAAGGAAAAGAGAAAGGAGAGAAAAAAAAGGAAGTCCAATTGACACATCATTTCAGGCAATAAACAATATGTTTGGATTAGGAGTATGTGCTCCAGCACGTTCATGGTTATGGGTTCTGACTTCCTACATTACTTAATAGCAATAAGTAAACCACCTAATCCAGGCCTCTCACTTTCTGGCAAGTTATTAATATATCATGAAAACAAATAATTGCCATCTGTGCACAGACCAGAAAAAAAAATCCCAAAGAAACCCAACTTGAAGCCAGCTCCTGTTCTTTAAAAGGAAAACTGTCAACTACATTAATATACCCCAGCAGGGAAACTTCCTGATAAGATAATCATCTCTAAACACTGAAAAAATGCTGACATGCAGCCAAAGGTACTGTGCTAAAAGTAAACTATGAAAGCAGAGAATATTTCAATATGAGGGACAGGTCTTCCTCACCCAATACACCTTCCTAGGTAATCATCACACAGAGTGATCACCTAGGAGGCACAAGAAAAGACCTGGATCACACAACATTCACATGCCTATTCAGTGCCTTAAGGCACATTAAAACAAAGACACCCCGGGGAACAGGCTTACCTGAAGGATGCCCCAGGGAGCACCAGGTCCTCCTATCACTAGGACCAACCCATCCCTCATCCTCAACAGGCAGTCTACCTATGCTCATGGCCGGCCACAAGGAGATGGGTGACAGAGGAGGACAAGGCACTTGCTGGAGAGGTGCAACCAAGGGCTAGCTACTTGGCTGTTCCTGTCACTCTGCAAACATTCACCTTAACTGTGCATGTCCCCTATCATTATCCCGTAGTGTTCAGTAACTTCAGTCAAGTTCACAAAACCCAGGGTTTTGCTAAAAAAAAAAATAAAAAAAAAAAAAAAAACAAAAAAATAAAACAAACAAACAAAAAAAACCAGTATTACTGAAACAGAAAAATAAAGGATAATTTTTATTCCAGAGAGCTTGTCTGGAGATTCTCTATCCAAAAACAGATTCAGAAGCATCCAGCCTATTGAAGACCCTTTTAGAGAGATCTTCAGAGACCAGAGCTATTGCATACTTGAAGTCCTTGAGCTCTTCTCACTACAAAGGGACTACAAATGAAAACTATGACTGTAATGAGGATGGGAGTGGGAAGGAGGATCGAGTCCAGCACATTACACTGATTAGAGGCTCCGACTTTTTGGAAAAGCACTGATCATCTCAAGATTAATCATAACCCAGCAAGAACTTGGCACTGCCAGATTTTCTTTTTCTTCCCAGTAACATAAAAATGAGAGCAGAGATGGGCGGTGTGGATGGCCAGCGTTCCAGTACAGGCCATGCAAACACTGGAAAACACTCCCACCCACCTCCCCACACAAACACACACATATGCACATAGGTATTTAAGTACATATGCATACACACACTAATCCAGAACAAACTGTGGGGGAGAAACAAGGTGATCTGGATGCCCCTCATGCTGTGATGAGAAACCTGGAGCACAGCAAGCTTTGGAGATAAATGTTCAACGGGTCCAGGCTACAGTGGGAAGCCCTAGCAGCAACAGTCAGAGCTGCTTGTGCCTTCATATCTAGAAGTCGAACCAACAGATAATGAAGTTTCAGTCTCACAATACTGCATCCTACCCAAAATATTTAGGAGCAAGAGAGATGACAGCTGACACATGAACTTCACTGTCCATGTCTCTTCCTTATTTCACGCTCACCACTGGAGCATCAAGGAGTGCATTTATCTGAATAAACAAGTGGGTCGCAGCAGGAAAGAAAACATAGAATCACAGAATGGTTTGGGTTGGAAGGGACCTTAAAGCTCATCCAGTTCCAATCCCCCGCCACAGGCAGGGACACCTTCCCCTACACCAGGTTGCTCAAAGCCCTGTCCAACCTGGCATTGGACACTGCCAGGAAGGGGGAAGCCACAGCTTTGCTGGGCAACCTGTGCCAGGGCCTCAGCACCCTCATAGTGAAGAGTTTTTTTCCTGCTATCTAATGTAGATCTACCATTTTCCAGTTTTAAACCATTCCCACCTGTTCTGTACCTACCTGCCTTTGTAAAAACTCCTTCTACAGCTTTCTTGTAGGCCCCCTTTAGGTACAGAATGCTGCTCTAAGGTCTCCCTGAACAAGAATATACAAACGTCTCCTGGATGCTTATTGCAAGGAGACCCTAAACCCAGGGACTGCTTAATATGCAGATTACTGATTTAGAAGCTTGTGAGCATTTCCAAATATCACCTGTAACAGCTTGGGGGTTAATACAGAAATACAAATGAGAGACTGCTGCAACCTGGGATTAATGAACCAATAAAGCAGTCATTCATATAAAAAATATGCAATTTGGACTTGTATTCAAATGCATAGAAATGCTTCAGAGGGCAACAAATCATACAAATGTTCCTGTGTCACAGGCTTTTTGACAAAATAAATGGGGCTAGGTTGCACTAAATCGGCAACTTCAACAACTCTGACACTGCTATAGCTATGGGGAGTATCAGGTTGCAGCCAAGCACAGTAAACAGCCACTTGAACTTCAACAGTAACATGCAAGGGTAGGGCTTATGTTAGTATTTAATCTGTAGTCTAACTTCCAGGCATTGACAGGCAGCTGTTGATACATACCATTTGAAAGCAGAATTTTATTAGAGTAGCTGCCAATGTATGCACTCTGCAACCAAATCTATGTAGAGGAGTCTCAGCACCACAAGCCGCATGATCCTCTGTTGTGTTTATTTGTAGATACCTTTACACAAGTGCATTCAGTTTCTTACCTCACCCTGCTCTTGTGCTGCACAAGGACTATTATTCATCCGTTCTGCACTTCCACAAAACCATGCACATACACCTTTTCATTAGAATGCTTGAAAACAAAAACCAAGTCTTGTCACACTGATGATTGAAGACTGTTCTCTGTGAATAACCTGCTCACTCAGGTCAGCGGGAAGTTTCTCATTGACCTCAGGAGGCATTCAGCAAGTCCCTAAATGTTCGCTGGCTTCCCCTTTCAGTTATTTTTATTGTTTACCACAGACACAAGTAGTTTTTCTAACTGAAGGAGCACAAAAATGTGAAAGCATCAAAACACAAATTGTGTTTGTTTGTTTCTGCCTTGAAAAGGAAAAGCAATTGATTTAGAGAACTCAACATGCTCTGCAGTTGAAATCCTGATGGCAAGAGTACAAGTAGCTCAGCATTACAAAAGCGTTGCCATATAGCAGGCTTGTAACTACTAATTCAAACATTAAACAAACAGAATTACTGAATAGAAACAGAAGCACTACTTTTTGCATTTCTATGGGGTTTTTTTTCTGAATAATCATCAAATAATTCTCCACAGACTTCAATTTTATGGCTATGATCTTAATGTTGTGCTCTGCAGAAAAGGTATATTCTGCTTCCCTTTGACAAAATATAAACCACATGGTGCTGTACAAGTTAAACTGCCTGTAATACCTTTATGTCTTTCTCTGGCAGTATTTTTCACCTGTAATAGAGAAGCAGGACACTCCTCAGTGCGTGCTTACTAATACACAGCATTTTCTGGCCTTACTAGTTCTTGCTGTTGAACATTCCAGCCTGTGCTGCAACACCCCTGTGAAACCCAACACCCAAGAACACTTCTGCCTTGGTGAGCTGCAGTGCAGAGATGGAGACCTGGAAATTTCATCTCTGGGCACTGAGCAACCTGATGTTAATGGCTGCCATTACCGCAAAGTGTCTTGTTTCATCCAGTTGATGCCTGGAAGGCCAAATCCCACTTCTCTCCATGCTCCAGGCACCATCCTGGGGTCAAGCTCAAGAGAAGAGCTGAGCTGATCTCAGATGTCACTACCACCACTCCTGGGCCACTCCTAGTGGTTCACAGCCCTCTCCCTAACCTATCCCAACTTGCAAAATCAACCGAAGAATAATCCTGGAAAACAACACCCTGAGATGACAAGAAGACAGAGCAGCTCAGCAAAAGGCCACTCCTTTCATGTCAAAGATGCAGCTGTCAATAACTTTACTGAAAGAAAGCTCTACAACAGAAGGACTAAAAGAAGAGACCAGCTTTCTTGTTTGGAAGAAAAGACTTAATTGCACCAAGCTCAGTTCTTAATTTTCCAGCTTTTGTGGCATATTCACCAAAATACTTTATAAAGGCACGTGCTTGTTGGGTCAGGCAACTTGCATCATCAATAGTTTGGGGTATTTTCTTCCCTTATCATAATGAAATGCTATAAATTTCACACTTGTGAGGAACATCATATAAAAAGGCACAAAAATGGAAATAATCCATTAGCACTTTGAGCAATGAAGCTTCTGCTGAGTGCTAGGGCCACTTCTTCCATGGCCACAATCCCACATGGTTGGCGGCAGAGATTCCAGCAGCTGGACAAATGCTTGATGCATGTACAACACAGTGCCACCAGCTCTCTCCCCTGTAGCCTCCCTGATGTCAGACTGTCAGCAGTGATGTGACTTAGTGGCCATCAGCTCTTCTCTATGTATTTTAAAAGGCCCCACATCTGGAATGAACCCCGTATCCCTTACTGGAGTCAGGGAGAAACACACTTCCATATTGACTTCACCTGCACAGTTGCCTTGCTAGTGATGCTGCCAAAACAAAACAAGTGCATCCCCAAGGAAGCGCTGAAGTGAGCACCTGGATACATGGATTCTCCACTGAACTTTGTTTCTTTCATATTCTTTCTTCTTCTTAAAGAAATCATCTACTTAGAGGAGACAAGAATACCATTTTGCAGCTGAATTGTTGTTTACTGAAGCAGCAATTAACCACATCATATGATCTTCCATACATACAATAAAAATAGAACTGGATGAACTTGTCAGCTATCCAGTACTTAACAGTACTTTGTTACACAAAATACCTCCTTCACCTATGCTCAACCCTGTTCGAATAAAGAACTCTCTAGCACTTAACTCTAGATGCTGGTCACTTCAAGTTGTGGCTCTGCATGGTGTTTTTCACAAGAACTGGTTTGAGCTTCCAGATGTGTATCAGAAAAACATTTGAAGCCTAAAGTGATGTGGGAACTTCTTTCTCCTTTCAAAGAGCTTTGTTTCTTCGTGTCTTCTTCCAGTAAAACTGACAGAATTCAGCAGGAACATTGGCTGAAAAGTGCAAAAGCCTTATGAAGCAAATCCCTAGAATTTAAAATTTGACAGAACAAACTGAAGCATAAGACATACAGGCAAAAGACCACTAAGGCATCCACACGAAAAATTAATTTTATGCATCATTTGCAAGAAGTTTTATCCTGGGGAGAGGGCTCTGGGTTTCAAATTATCTGAAAGCTTGGTCAACAGCTCTCCACTACAACAAGCCTGCCATCTAACTTCCATTCTAAAATTAACAATCCCTATCCAGAAAGCAGTTCTTATTTTTCACCTGTTCTGCTTATCAAAAGACTGCACAAGAACCTGGCTCTCTGATGGCTAAAAAAATCCCTTTACGTTTCCATTTAAAGTGTGAGGCTAATTTATACATGCTTGCTCCTGTGACAACCTTGTTGTTGACTTTAAATGTCTCTTTCTCCTTCCAGCTTTTATGCGTCATCAGATCAGCAAATCAAGCTCTTACAGGGTATGTTTGTACAGCCTTTCATAGGCAAATATGGACATGCTCTCCTATGCAGCTAGCTGGCTGTGCGAGAGCCAGACACAAACTGGATGCTGTGTAGGCCTGCATAGGACATTACTGAGCCTGAACTGATGGGCTTTGATGCGGGCAGCAGCTTGGTCTTGCACCTCTTGGGTCACATTAACATCACCTCTATCTGGCTCAAAGCATGGAAAGAATGAGTGTGTGCTTCCAAAATACCCCAAGCAGGCAAGCCTCAGTTACTCCTTTGAGAGCTTCTCTACTCCTCCCAAGTACCTCATCTGTGCTGTCCACCGACATGCCAGGATGCATTCAGAATGACAAGAGGGGCAGATTTTGTCATCTCCTTCCCTGGGTTCCTTGGGGATGAGCTACACTCTCTAGGAAATAGCTACAATCTTGTAGTACCAGGTCAGCTATGGTGATGGCCTCAGAGCTTACCAACAAGCTCAGCTTCCCAACAGAAACACCAACACTCTGCACCTGGGTACAGTTTTGCAGCTAAATGAGCTTTTCTTTGATTTTTGCACACAGGGTTGAACAATAAAGCGAGGGTAAGAAGCAGGAAGCCACCTATACCATACAGGAAAGAAAAATTGGCCAACACTAGTGAATCTGTATTTTATTACATTAACCTGATTTTGCATTTGAAAGTCAGAGCTACACAATTTGCTTCTTACTGTAATTAACAGAAAGCATTGATTATTGCATAATGAACAACCTCAAAAATGAGGAAGTTAATTTTGCACTGGAATTGTGGATCATGGCAACTAATTTCATGAAATAGTTAAATCAGTGGCATCATTATTCTGTCAACCATGACAAAAGATGGACATTTTATATTCAAACAATGTGGAAGCTGGATCTTAAATTACATTAGTGCACAAATTTATGCAAAGGACAGCATCCTTTTAATCATTTTGGGTAGGTTCCTCAGCAGTGTAAAAGCTCATGATTTTAGAAAGAACCCAATCAAACAAAAACCAGCCACAAACCCCCAAGCTACCATTCAGACATCTGTAAGTCAGTATTTCCTGATCTATTACTACCTTTAATACCTGTTCATCAGCTACAGAGCTTCTTGGACAACAGAGCCAAACAGGCAACTTTGTGGGACCATTCATGTTTATTACATCTGTGCTTTGTATCTACCAACAACAGTCCACTTTGTTTTGTCAAACAAAACCTACAAGCACCAGTTGTCCTTGGATCATTCCAACTTTCAAAATAAATACTATCTAGAACTCAAACACTGCAAAGAGATTGAAAAACAACTGTCACTGACACATAAAAAGACAGATTACTTATCAAATGTACTCACATTTCCTTTCTATCTGTAAATATTAGCTCTTATATATATATAGTGTTCAAACTCACTGGAAATATAAATAAAACTAGATATGATGGAAAACAATAGTTCATCAAAACACAGTGTCACAAATGTTATGTTACAGCTCTGAAGATCTAACTTGCCTAATTCTTCTGAAGGTTTTTTGCTGATCAAACTTTCTATGCAACAGCTAATTCCATCTCTTCTTCTATATACTAGTATTATTTATAACATGTTGAGAGTCAGAAACAGATGAACATCTTTGAACTATCTTAATGTCTAAGCAGAAATCCTTTGATGCTGACCTCATCGTGAAGGTACAGGAAACAGTTTGCAACCCCCACGTCTGAAACTGACTGGGGACTCCACAGCACAAATCAGTGAAGACATCAAGTGTAAGAGAGGCTGCTGTACCAAGAGACTTCAGTAGCAAGAAATGCTTTCTGCATGCCTTTCCCCTATGCAACAGCTGGCTCCCCCCATCCCCTCACTGGGAAAGATGGCTGCTCTGAACCACTTTCCCTTGACAGTGGTGAATAC
The DNA here is from genome assembly GCA_032466535.1 of Forpus xanthops. NCBI lineage: Eukaryota > Metazoa > Chordata > Aves > Psittaciformes > Psittacidae > Forpus > Forpus xanthops. The sequence continues at coordinate 133,182 of JASSUY010036712.1, forward strand.
CTCCACTCATCAGTTCTCACAGTGCTCAAAAGTCAATGCACACTTTGAAAAACATTGCATTAGAAACGTGGCTCCATCAACAAGCCGTGTTTCTCAGGACATAGCATTCACCACAGCTGCATCTGCTGGGAAGTGTGTAAATGCAAAACACGCACTACACTGTAAATTCCCATGAGCTAGGTATAAACTTTAAGGAAATCTAAGCACTAACCCCAGTCACATTCAGACTGGTAAAGCTACAAAGGCATTTTCACAGACAATGGTCTCGGAGTTCTGTTAGTTCCCAGGGATTTCGCAAAGCGTTTTTCTCTTGTTACCTTGGTAACGGCTACCTTGGCACCCCTGTTGATAAGCTGCACCACATTTTCCACTTGGCCTTTGTGGGCAGCTATGAGCAGGCGTTCTGAAAGCACGGCAACCACATCCTGCTGGCTCATGAATTAGGAGAGACAGGTTTTCACAATTCCTCGGTCCAAAAACAAAGGCTTGGGATCGGTTCAAACAGCATGCAGACAGGCGAAGAAGGACACCAGCTCCCTGGACACTGATGTTACTGCTATGCCATCCTCTGGACCTGTGGATCAGAAAACAACACTGCTGTCAGCAAGGTTTCAGAGACAGAAGCACTGCAGCAGCTCCTCCCCAAGTGTTTGTCTTTGCATCACTTTGGAAGGGGGTCACAAAAAAGCCTCAAAGCCCCCTGAAGACCCCGTACTTCTGTTGCAATGCAAAAGGATACAGCCAGTGTCACATAATGTGCCCTCAATCCCCTAGGTTCTGGGGCAAAAATCCTTAAACTTCCTGAGAGCTTTTGGCCTAACCTGTATCTGTGTGGCCCCCTTTCATTCTGTCCTTCCCACTGGGTTTCCCAGACTTTAGCCAAGGACAGGTTAACTACATCCACTAACAGTAGCTCAGCCTGTGTTGGCCAAAGGGACTAGAACATGTTATAGTCACTGGCTGCTGATACAAATACACAAACCTCTGCAGTGAAAGGACTGAGTGCAGTCTGCAATTAAAGGCAGCTGACTGCTCCCTCACCAGTATAAAATACTTCACAGCCTCTCCCAAGGACATCTCTGTGAGGGATCATGACCTGCAACTGGAAAACACTCATTTTTGCTGTCAATGAGAAATGATGTTCCCCCTGCAGCACTGACATCACACCCCACTGACCCCAGTAACAGTTCAGATGTAGCACTCATCACACAAACTTGTGTGTTTTTCCTGGGCTCCACTGACTTGTTCAGTGAGCCTTCACAGCTGAAAAAGGATTTCTGACAGTTCCAGAAAATGCATCCCCAGATCACTTTAAGCTATAGGACCCAGAATCCGCCGACTCTGGGAGGGTTTCAGCTTTACCTCTGCTTTTCACACATGGGTATTTAATTGTTTCAGTACAGAAAAACACCTTCAAGATAGCCAGCGTGTATCTAGATGATTTATCTTTCTCTCTCTTGAAATTGCACTGTTCCTGATCAGCTACCAGTATTACAGGCATTGCACAGCCTAAGTAATCGCTACAGGGACTAAATGATCATGGAGATTGATAGCAGAATACAATGCCTCTCACCCTTACATTATCCCTTTGAATCCATCTCAAAACAGCAGCAACTAAAAGCTATTACTAAAAGCTATTACTGCTTAATGTCTTTGCTGCCACCATAAATTGATTTGTTTGTCTCAGTTTAGCTGATACTACAAAACCCTCCCCATCATAATCCCACCACTCAGGGGACTGACATTTTTGCTAACAGCTTCAGCAGGGAGATCAGCACCAGAACAGCAGAAAGATTTAATTTCCACCCTCATACCAGAATGACACTCCCAGCAACAAGGAGAAAATGCACGGATGGCTGTGGCACTTGAACTCCCCCTCTTAAAAATACTGGGGGCAAGACCTTTTAATGAACATCATTCCAGTGTTACTGGACTGTGTTGACCAGTACCTCTTCTAAGATAAAAAGATGCTGTAGCCCTGTTTAATTAAATAGGTAATAGGGTATTGTGATCTCCTGTGTCACTAAAGTGGTATTCAAATTCCGTGGATGCTACAGGATCACTGATGTACACTACGCATTTTCGGTCATGTGTATTAAAACCATTCTGGTTAATTTGTAGTAGTAGAAGATATTAGGAGAATTTAATCTGCACTCCCGTGGTAATTTGTATTAATGAATCTTGAAACACTTTATGAGCAATAATTCTTATAACACTCTTTGAGGTAAATAATATGCTCAAGAAGATTACATGCATTTTAGAAAAAGGCCCTTGAAAGCACAGGAATGTTACTGGTTTCTCCAGAGTTAATAGAAAAGTTATGTCAGAGCTAGAAAGTAACTCCAGATAACTGACTCTTAATTTCTCTATATATTAAGTAATACTATTTCCAGGTAAAATATTCAGGTTAGCTTTTCCTCACCTTCCCCTTGTTTTCTTAATGTAAACATGTTTGGCGTAACATGGAAATTTATTCAGGGAAATACAACAAACTTTCCGGGCCCCAGAGGCATTGCAACAAGAGACAACAAAGAAGTGGTGCCACTGGACTGGTCTCACAATCTCGCTGTGACAGATACAGTCTGGACACCCTGGTAATATACAAAAGATGGAAAACTGAAGAAAAAACCCTTGTATCTTTCACCAGCACTGTACACATAATATCCTGCTGCTCTGGTACCCTGATGTGCACAGTGTAGTACAAACCAAGAAGTACAGGTCCCCTACACTTAGTAATTTGGTCTGTGAAAAGCAACCCAAGTTTCAACATCGCCTCCCTAAGTATATGCTTTCTGGTGACTTGTGCTACTAAAGCAAGCTGAACCCCCCAGAGCCCAGCCCCTCTGCTCCCAACACATCCCAGAACAGCATCTCCATAATCCAGGAACTCCTTCCCTCCTAACCAGCACACAGTGCAGGGCAAGCCTTACAACAGGGATCTGTGAGCTTTTCAAGCAGAGGAGTGATATGTTTCTGTGCCAAGCTTGGCTGTGCAGCAGTGGTTGCCAGATGAACTGGACCATCGCTTCTTTGCCCCTACCTAAGCTGGCTGGCTGTGCTTTGGATGGAGTCACGCACAATACAGTGACAACTCTACGTCTTAGAACATTTGTGGTCTAACCCTGCTTGATTTTCTTACTCCTGAAATTAAAACTAAAGAAACAAAATAAACCAGTGACATCATTGTGATTTCTATATCCACTGCAAAAGTCTCCATGGAAATATTTTCCTGACATGCTGGCACTTCTGAGCAATTTCACAGAAGCTGTAGGTGTTCACTACATCTAAGCCACAAAGCTAGAAACGTACCTTAATACATCAACTGACTCACAACAGCGCAAAGTTCAGTGCTGCTGGGGAAAAAAATCTGGTTAACAGGTACGTACCTGCACAAGGTAACGCTGGAAACTGTACTCCCTAGTTTGAATTTTATTTCCTCTTTCTCACTGCATTCCCATCACTGCAGTACATTCTCCCCTCAGAGATCAAGAACCTCCTTAGCCTGCCATGTCCTGCCACACTGGTGCAACAGGCTGTGATGGCACTGCTGTTACTACGTAGTTTGCTTTCTTGCCTCTTCCACAGCTTGGATCACTTATAAAAACATAGCAAGGAGTTGATTCAGCTGTTAGTCTTTTACAATGTCCCCCACATTGACCACGTCTCCAGCAGTCGTCAGTCCCCCTTTACAGTAAGGCAGTCACATCACAAGCCTGGCTCTGGGCTGTTTCACAGATGGACACTGGCACAACAGGCCACATTCCTCACACCAGCTGCTTTACATCACCTTAGCTGTGATTATCTGCAACTCAGAAAAGTGCATCCGATTAGGACAGGAAGCCCAGACAACTCTCAGACCAACTTTCCTTTTCTCCTAAGCTGGTAGGCAGATGATCAGTGGGAGAGGGAGGGGGAAGAACCCTCTCATTCCCCTCCCATGGAACCTTCCCCAGCCTGGTGGTTGAACAAGCAGTGGCATCGAACCCTGCCAGCTTTAACTCTCTACATGCCGCACACACACAAAGCATCCTTACTTGATCATGTCCCTACTTGCAGCAGAAGGAGGAGGGTACCAGGTGTCCAAGGACTATAATTAAAAACCCAACCACCCTTTTCACACCCAGATGGTGCAAAATGAGCCAAACAACACAATTACAGGTGCTGCATCACATCCCTGCTTTCCAGGATTAAATCCCTCATTACCATCCCCCAAATCCGAGAACTCAGGGGAAACACAGAGCTCAGGAATATTCAAACCTTCTGCCTTCAAAACAACAAAACAAGGATTTTGCTTTAACGTATTTTTAAATAAGCCACCTCTGTGTTTCTTTAAGATCAGATTACTTACCTGGGGCAGGCTGGGAAAGTACCACTTACTTCCTGACCCTCCAGCCAGGTGTGAAGCCCACCAGTTCGATTGCTCCACCAAAGGGAAATCCCTTCTGAAAATAACCTGCTCACCCCATCGGCAGAGCTTGGAAACAAGGTGATCATGGATTAACATTCCTGACCAGCAGCAGTGAGGCACCATTGCCAGGCACTGAGGTCCAGCCGCATCCCCATGGATGCTGCCCACAGCTCAATGAGTCACTCTGCTCTGCAGATGCTCTAGAAGATGTTTGGCAAGGATGGCACAGCAAGGCACAGGTGGGCAGCCAGCTGCTTGGTGGCAGTCTCAAAGCTCACAGCTCTGGCCTCTCTCCCATGCAATTGGCAGAGTGGCCAAAAAAAACACCTCATGCACCTTCCCCCTCCCCAGCTCCTTCCCCTCCAAACTGCTTGCAGGCTGCTTCAGCATCTGTATCGCCAAAAAAGTACAGAAAAGATGATTTCTAAAAACTAGAGGGAAGCCCAGGACAATCAAAGGTGTCATTATGAAAACCACACCAGGAGCAGCTGTATCTGGAAAACAGCAAAGCCCCGTCAAGTCAAGAATAATATACTTGTGGATCATACTTTTCTTTACAACATCAATACTATGTTTAGAGTTAGATTTTACACCAATCAACATTTTGAACTGGACACCTACATAAAAGTCCGGTAGTTTATATGCTGCTCTTTGCATTTTTTCCTATTGTTTTCATTGCATATTTTATCACACCAAGTAAAATTATCCAGTTTGCATATGGATGGTTTTGTGATTCATCACCCTGAGTATCAGCACGGCCTGGTGAGACATCAGTGAAAGCACTTCCTGGGCTTTCATTTCCCCCACACACACACTTGTTGCTATTAATTACTCCAACAATGACTATTTAGCAGCCTCCAAGGGAGCATTTGCATGACAGCTGCTCATCACGCTTCCCACCACAACCAGACTGGACTGGTTGATGGCATTGCTCCACTGCAGCTGGTGGCCTTGTTACCTCCAAGATCAACCTCCAATGCTGTATCTGCCAAGCAGAATGCTTTTAGAGGGAGGCACGGATACATGGAGACCAACAATAAACATCAGAGGCAATTTCAAGTCACCAGTTAGGTATCACTAATATCTTTGTACAAAGACAACTGGTTTTCTTCCCCTCTTGCTTCTTCTCCTTTTTCTCTTACTTCCCGTCTTTGCCACATAGCCCTGACTCCACTCATCCAATAAGCAGGTTATAAACTTGCAACTTCCCATATAACATGATTTGGGTCTTTTTATCTGGCTTACCTCATTGAGGTTCCACAACTTTATTCCTCTCCCTGACCTCTCTTCCAGTACCTGCCTGTACACATGTCAAAACCATTCAAGACAAGGGAGCTCAACTCTCAGCAAGCCCTCAGTCAGTTGAGCACTATTTACATGACAAAACAGTATCTATTGTTTGGCAGGGACAGTGTCTGTGTGCAAATACACATGCATGAGATATCTGGCTCTCATTTGCATAAAACCAGTTAGGAGGTCTTTCCAGCTCACTGCTGTTTAACAGCAGTTGTGCTGGAGCCCAACGTTGGGAATGAAGCAGGCGGGCAGCTGTGCTCGTGGGAGAGCAGGGAGTTTATGTTATGCTCCCACACAATGGGAGAACTGTCCCTTACCAGCATCTTCAGTGTAGGAGCCACCCATGAATCAATTAAAACGCCACACAGATCCCACTGAAGCTGACTGCAGCTCTTCACCATGAGCAGAAAGTGCCAAAATCCTTCTCATAACAAACTCCCTTTGCTCCTCTGCCACTCTTTCCTCCTTTCTTGCTCCCAGGGTACGTCTTTCGCTGCCAGGAAAGACCTTCCAACCTCCCTACTCCACCAGCATAGTGGTTTTACAGACACTGCTTTTCAAATTACCTATAGCACAGGCAGTATCTGCCATTCAGTCTGGGGACCTTGCTGCCCCCATGGTATTGTGGTGGTATGGAGGTCTCCTCCTCACTTTTGATCTGAACACTTCTCCAAGCAACCCCAGTCTCCCACAAAATAAGCTATGTTATCAAAATGATCCCCAACCTTTTTCTAATACACTAATATAATGAAGCATGGAAGACCACTGCCCATGGATGGGCATCCCTGTTCCCTTCCCTTTTTTTGTTTCCTTTGTTGCTTTCTATTCTAGATAAAACACACTGCATGTTTCCCCCCCCCCCTTCCCTCTAAGTGACTTTTTCCAGCTATCTTGCTTGTTCATCCTCTGCTGTATTTCTTCTGCGGCCTGATACTCAAAACCCCACAGACTATTTGCAGAGGACTCTTGATGTGAGCAGCCCTAAAGGCGACCTGGCTGCAAGGGGAAAAGTACTGAGCAGAAGATGTCTGCTGAAATAGTAACAGAGAAAATGCCTGCTTGCCTGTGAGCCTGGGAACTGCCAGCCTTGGTGCCAGCAGCATCCTTTAGAAGCACAGCCACCATCTTTGAAGTGCAGCTGGGTACCTAGAAGCTAGAGGCACCCTGAGACAGCACTGATAAGCACAAAACCAAGGGACTGTAACAGCAACTTATTGTCTGAAAAGGTGAAAAATAGTCTGAAAAGGGGGAAAAACATCCTAAGAAAGAAAGGATCAGTAATTGCCATTGGCTGCTCTAAGTGCAAGATCAGGAAAACAGTCTGGAAAATAAAAATTGGTCTGAAAGAACAGAAATCATCATCATCTATTTGCTCTTGCAGGTGAAAACCAGAAACTAACAGCACCAATTGACTGTTTCAAGGGGTGGTGCCCTGCCTTCTTATGTCTCTGTGCTATAGAAAGGACTAAAAGACTTAATTTTTTTAACCAAAACAGAGCTTTTCCCTCTGAGAATTTCCTGTGCTACATGTAGTTTTCCTTTTCCTAAACAGGTTGAGCTCCCTCCATGAGCCTCTACAAGATATTCTAGACAAGCTCTTGGACCCTCGCCAGGGATGTCTGGCTGACTCCCAACTCCATGACAAAGATCATCTTTGAAGTAAGACTCTGCCTGTTGCTTCCCTGGGCCCACTAATGGGGTACTTGCTAGTGGTGAATTCTGTGTTATGTCTGGTAACATTAATAGAGAAGTAGCCTCCATGTCCTTGTGTATTACAGAATCCCTGCAAACCCACGGTCGTGATCTACTCCTACAGGCCAGATAACCTTTCGGGTTGTGACAACTCCCTCTAATCTCGTCCACAGCTCCATTTCTGCATTCCAGAACCCCAGAGCTGAGCATGCCTTTCCTTGCAACTGCATCACACAAATCAAATTCACTTCCCAGCCCATTCCAAACTCTGTTTCTGCAGCTTGACCAGTCATTTCCTGCCTTCTAGGAAGCAGAGATCCACTCTCACAGTCAAGTAAGTGTAGTGCTTGTCACTCACCTCTGCAGAGTTTAATCATCATGACTTTAGAGCCAAATTCCCATGGATTTCCTCTCCTCCTGAAGTTCCTGCAACTCCTTCCCACCCCATGCAGAGCTTATGGTCCTTTCTGTCCCATAACCCATGCGGCCATCTTCCTCTGCCGGGGATGAGACTAAAGTACTTTGCATATTTTCAGACACCAATAAATGTATTTGTATTATGGCAGAAGAGAGAATCTGCTCTTCGTGTAATGTCATCCTACCTATCACCATGTACAGTGCCCCTGATTTTAATGTTCCTGTTATCAGGCAGTAAAATGAACACTATTATCTTCAGAGTTTGGCTCCTTCATGTACAAGACCCATCAAAGGAAATATATCAGAATAAATGGCAAAGGATATGCAAGTACTACTTGCTTCATAAATCTGTTTGTGAGTTGTGAAAAATCATCAATCACTATGAACTCAATATATTTTCCTCAAAGAGTATCATAAATCAATTCAGAAGTTTTCTGCAGATGTCTGGATTTCTCATCTAGTTGCTACACCTGAAGGAGCTGGAGAGGCTGATGTTACTGCTCCAAATGTTTGTGTACTCTCTTGTATACGTCCAGAAAACTGGATAATTATCAGTATCTTTTAGAAATACCACAACTACTACACCTCTTGAATCTCTAGGTTATCTAGTGGCAGAATTTCAGTATTACACAGATGAGTATTTTCACTACCAAGAGGAAACACATCTTAAAACAACAGCTTAACTGCACAATTAATTCTACATGTAAAAAGCTGATGCCAGCAAGTACTATGCCATTCCTGTTGCAGTGAATGTAACAGATCTAAAGTATTTGCTCTGCTTCACTGATAATTAGTGTAAGTAGGGCCATTACAAATTTATGTATCAGGTGCCCTGACTCCATATGTGACCTATGAGAGGCAGTTTAAACTGACTTCACCATCTGACCCAACATCATAACACAGAAGTGTCATCATGGTTAATATTTCCTAAGTATCCAGCCACATTTTCAGTGTTTTTCTGGGAGCCTGCTATTAAGCAGATGTTTAGAACCCTTGGCCAGGAGCTCTATACAACCTTATGAGAATTTCAAAGAAGGCTGTGAAGGACATTTGTGAGGAACAGCCAGTTGTATCTAATGCACAGAATCACAGACTGGCTGAGACTGGCAGGGATTTCTAGCGGTCATCTGGTCCAACACCCCTGCTCCAGCAGAGATGGTGGCCCAGGACCATGCCAGATGGCTTTTGAATGGCTCCAAGGATAGAGATTCCACAATCTCCCTGGGCAACCTGTGCTCAGTCACCCTCATAGTGAAAAGGCGCTTCCTGATGTTCAGAGGGAACCTCCTGTGTTTCAGTTTGTGCCCATGGCTTCTGGTCCTGTCACTGGCACCACTGAAAAGAGCTTGGATACAACCTCTTTGCACCCTCTCCTTCAGGTATTCCTGTACATTGATGAGATCCCCTTCTCTTGGCTCTGTTCAGCCTTCTCTTATGCAGGGTGAACAGCCCCAGGTTTCTGTCTTTGCTCATAAAAGAGATGCTCCAGTGCCTTCACGGCCCTTTGGTGGAAAATTTATGAAGCAATAGTCACCCGAAGCCATTGGAATAAACGTGTTTAAAACTGCACACATGCTCATTGTGTGAAGGTTTACCCCGTAAGAAGAGGAAATTACTTGTTCATCCAGAGGACAGGAAAGCCTATAAAACAGCAGGGTATGTGCTACTCACAGAATAGTTTGCACAGCTGATTAACTCATTACATTTGCAATCTAAATAGTTTCTCTTGGAATGAGATTAGGAAAGGTAGAGATTTTCATCAGTGGGACTCAGACAGCAGGACAGTATCCCTAGTGCAAACATACCCCTGCAGTACACCACCCTGGAGCACACTCATGCTTTATTCTCAGCAATACCAACATTCTTGTCTACTGTCTCCTTGCTAGCTTCTTTGGTGCCTTCTGCTTGCTTTCACATGCCCACCACCCATGTGGCCAGTGTGTGCTGTACACTCAGGTCACTCTCATACATTCTTTCTCCCACCTCTTCTATGAAGGAAGGTTTTTCCAAGTAAGTATAAGGAACAATAAGGTTCACACCAGCCTTACTGATATTTGAAACATCTTTACAGAAGGATTAAAAGCCAGAAACATCAGGATTCTTTTATCATCAACCAAAAAAAAAATCTGTATTTTCATGAATTCTTATTTCAGAGATTGCATGGCATGGACATAGAATCATAGAATAGTTAGGGTTGGAAAGGACATTAAGATCATCTAGTTCCAACCCCCCTGCCATGAGCAGGGACACCTCACACCCAGGTTACCCAAGGCTCTGTCCAACCTGGGATTGAACACTTCTTAGGACAACCTGTTCCAGTGCCTCACCACCCTCACAGTAAAGAACTTCCTTATATCTAATCTGAACTTCACCTGTTTAAGTTTAAAGAAGTTCATGCGCAAGTCTTACCACAGAACTATGGTTCACAATTAAGAGTTCAAAAATTATCACTTCCATTTTATTACATGATGTTCCTCCCAAGACAGTCATTGATGACTGAAGCCAAATCTCAGATTTGTGAGAGCAAAATTAAAAACAAGCCGATTGCCAAGTGTTTGGCACCAGCTCTTCTCTGTCTGTTCTGACCACAGATGACTGAATGCAAATGTTCAGAACTCTCCAAAACTCAGGGACACCATGGACAGCACTGTGACATCAGATGTAAACAATAAGGTTCACGAAGCAGTGCAGACACATACCACCGACTTACTCAGCTAGGCTCCCTGTATAGTCAACAAAGGACATGATCCGCATCATCCTGAAGTACATTTGAACTGTCAGATAAATGACACTCTAAAATTACTTACCTCATTAAGCATCATCTCAGATACTCCACTATAAACATCCAAAGTTAAATTAAATGAATCCTACCCACAGTATCTGTGAGAAACACTCAGTTTTCTGCAATTTGCTAAAGGACTTTTATCTGCCTGACTTCACCGTGACATCTCCTGTCAGTGGTAAATCACTGCAATTTATTTAACATTACAACACTTGGACTGGAAAAGCAATGCAAAAAACAACTGGCGTGGAAAGTATCAGCAAATCTCACTAATGACTTGTCTTCTGCATGGATTTTAGAAATCACACCACACTCTTTGGTTTTATTTTCTAAGCCCTAAACTGCTTCTGGCAATGATCCCACAAGCCTGGCTCACTCTCCAGTGCACTATTTCCCAGAAACAATGGAATAACTTAGCACAGGAAAAGCCTCTCCTTGTGCTGAGGATGGGGCTTTCTAATGGGACAGTCCCTGACTTTCTCTTGAAAAAAACAATCATCGTCATAAACCTTATTCCAGCAGGTGCACAGTGTACTACTGCTACATGCTGTACAGAACCAGGTCAGGAACAAATACATTTTTATGACATTAAACACAAACCCTTTTCAGAATCATCACAGAGACCCCTAGATCCAACTCCCCCTCATGTGAAATAGGCTAACTGGAGAAAGCTAAGTTATTTCTTCTGTGTACATCGCATTTACATATATGCACAAGCATGTGTACATCTGTGACAGAACTGCAGCTCATTTCTATATCCATCAGCAATTTAAAAGTTAAATAATATTACAGAATTACATCCTTCAGTCATTCTGTCTCCAGTAAAAATTCTTCGCTTCCCTGTCCACTCACATACATTTTCTACATGTAGCTTAGAGGACAAAAATACTATTTTTAACATACATAAAAGCATGTAAAAAATATAGATCTAATTTCTAATGAACTATGTTCATTCTAACAAAGAGTTTGGGCTTTTAACACTGACAACTCAAAAGGCCAAAGATTTTAAGGAACTATGTCTCCAGATTTTGGTCTTTCATTTTCCTCTCCATCCAGCAGTACTACTACTACTGATGTCCTGGTTTGCATTCCAGGGAAGTGGTGGACACTATATACACATCCATGCAAGTTGTCAAAAACATATAAAAGCATTATAGGCTCCACCTATCTGAAAATTCCATCTCTCACAATGCTTTCCTATACCTGAGCATTTATGCTGCTTAACCCTTGATGGAGCTGTGATACCTTTTACAGCAGAAAATGGAATAAATAAAACAAGTAACTGTAATCTGTGTTTCCAACAATGTATTGCTCAGTCTGACACTGCTTTAATTATAGGATTTTTAGCAAAGATTGGTCTGGGTTTTCTTCTTTCATGCATATCAGAATTGTAAGTGCCTTAATACATCAAGCAGGACTATTTAATTTTAACATATTTGCTGTTAAGATAGCATCAGAAGATGTGCAGCTTGCTTTCACACAAGGCTCAGGAAACAACACTGCTATATTATGCATGAAAAGTTAACAGTCAATACTGTAATACACCTTAGATAAATATCCCAGCTGGTCAAGCACTCCACAGAAGGAAACTCTCCAGACTACTCTGAAGGAAACCAGCCACCCAATGCCAAGCATTTTCTCTCAGCTAGGTCTAGGCAGAGCACAGGTGATGTGCCTCAGTGGATGGGCTCCATAGGCAGACCTCTTTCAGCTGTGGAAAGGTAGGAGTGGTACCTGGGTTCAAATGCCTGGGCAAGGCTTGGACACTGGAATCACCTCCCTCCAGCTGCCCCAGCTAATACGTCATATTCTGTAGCTTCACACTGAATATGTGATCCTTCAGGTCTACAAGTTCATCTCTTAAGGTCTAGAGCTACAATATACAGAACACCCAAGAATGTTGCTTTGCAGTGAGTTTCTGAACATAGACATTCAATATTCAAAATTAAAAGGCAATTAAAAATCACTGAGAAAACTGCAAGCATCCTCAAGATGTTCTCTGTCTCTGCCATTGGAAACTGTTGTCTACCTGTGTCCTGCAGAACTCAGATGAGGAAGCCATCCTCTTCCTTCCTGCAAGGCTCCCCTCTTTGAGCAGGTGAACATGGTCCACATAACAGGACATCTTTCCCTATACCGCTGCTCAGCTATTTCCCCATGCAGCTTTCATATCAGCCCCAGGAGCTTGTCCCTTCCAGGTGGTTTTTCCCTGACAAAGCAGCTCTTCCTACGAGCCAGCCTCTTGCTTAGGGAAATCAATACATTTGACACTTTTCTTCACTAGCACTGAGCCACCAATCCTTAGTAATCCCTATTTACCCACAAACTTCAGTGCATTTCCAAATGCATTTCTGCACGGCATTATTTTTATACATTTCAGACAAAAAGAAAAATTTACAAGTCAGATTTGGTTTTTACTCACTCTTAGTTTTTTCTGATGAACATTTTACAGCTGTGTCTTGCAGGGCAACCTCTGGCTGAGAACAATAGGGATTCCAGCTTCAGCCTTCTCCAGTGCTGACAGCAACAGTGAGTCTCTGTACCACAGTATGGTACTCTGCTCCTGTGCAAGGAGAAATACATCATAAATGAGAGTATCAGAGCAGACTGAGGAGCACAGAAATTTAACACTGGTGCTTTCTGCAGCATTCAGCTGCCTAAATCCATCTGGGCAAACCCAGTCATTTCCTCCTGAGGTTTTCAAGCCCGCTTCCCACTATAAACAAAGCAAGTTCAAACCATGGCTCTCCAGTCTGGTTCCCACCTAACTAATCTCTGAAAAACCAAAGCAGTGAGAGCAGAGAGACTTTCGTACCTTCCCAGAAATCAGGCAACAAATCAGGAAAATCAGGAAAATTACTTGTCCTGCTTCTCTCTCTAGTACCTCCCCACCACATCTCACTGTCACCCTAGCCCAGGTATCCCATTTCAGCCATAGCACCTAGGTGGACATAAGCAAGTAGATTTTTCTCCGGTTATGGGAACTTACTAGATGCATTCATTAAGGTTTCCATTTTCACCCTGTAATGTCTCTCTTATTCTCTTTACACAAATACTCCTACTAGCTCCCCATTCTTGCTGGTTTGCCAGGTTTATCTACAGCTGTAACTGTTATTACATCCTTTCTGAAGCCAGCGTATCCCCTCTAAACTCCAGACAGACTACCATGTTAGCAGTATTTGTGAGCAGATGAAAGACTTACAGGCCTGCACTGCCAAAAAAACCAGGTCTCTACTACTCCCGGGTCATAAATTCAACCCTTGAGGCACACAGAGGGGGAGGGGCTGGGGACTCACAGTGGTTTCCTTTCCAAAGGTAAAATGGCAACTCTGTACATCTGTAGAGAAACAAGTTATAGAAGCTTCCCCAAGGCACACAGGCAGAGCAGCTGCCACTTTAACAAGGAAGAGATGGACCTTTACCCTTCTCCTAAAACCCCTGACATAGAAGCAAAGGATCTGCCAGAGCCTGGGCTGCTGGTAAAACAGAGCAAGCCATAAAAGTAAACAATGTGCTGAATTATCACCTATCACCAATGTCACTGCTTGTTCAGCAGTGTAGCAAGTCCTTTGTCCTGCTTGAACTTTTGAGAGCTGCAGACAGAAAACTGCTAAGAATAAATAATCTCTCTTGATCTCTGAAGCAGAAATCATTGCTGAAATGCCAGATCAGTGACTTCAATTAGAAAATGCTGTTGGAAGACCTTACCGTCCCTCTTTCATACTAATTAACATCTCAGCATAATTCAGCTGCTTTTCTTATCCTTTTTCCTAATGCATTCAGATCAGCAGATGTGTTTATGTAGAAAAAAATATGGTAATACAGAAAGACACTGGAAAACTAACCACTGGTTATGCCTGTGACTTGACCTTTTGGTACTGTTTTGATGACTATGTTGTCAATGACAATGCCACTGCTTGAAAATAAACCTTTCTGTTTCATTATAATTAGAAATTCAATTGAAATATAGAAAAGAGAACAAAACAAAACAAAACCAACTACCCAACTTGTATCTAAACTGCAAGCAGACTATTAATGTCATGTTCAAGATGAGGTGCAGAAAGACATAGCCTAAAGTCAGAATCACTGAAATGGAAATCAGAGAGAGATCTTCAGAGCTCATCTAATCAATTCTTGCACCTTGGATGAATTTACACACTCCTTCTACTTAGGAACAAACGGAGTACCCTGAAAACAGGTTCCCAGGTCCCAGAGAGTGTGCAAGGAACACAGGTTATGTGCGGTTACAATAGCATTTGGCAACTGGAAAAATAACAGGTTCCTTTTTAGAAAAAACCCACAAACAAACTAGAAACATTATTGCTGTGAGCCTGATTAAGCCTAATTCAGTTTAATTTTTATTAGCTGTATCATTGTGTTCACCTCATCAGGTTCAGCAGGAACACAGCTAGTGTTATTTCACACCTGGGTATCTTACCTCTTACCTAATACTCCTTGAAAACTACATGCTAACAGAAGTAACTTTACATTTACACAGTTCATGCAGCAATTAATGTCTAGAATGCAGACTGCAATTTATGAAATTACCACAACAAGCTGCTAATTTACACATTCTTTATCAAAGACTAGTTATGGTCTGAAACTTGGTTCAAAGAAAAAGGTCCAGATAGTAAAACAGATGATCCCTGTCCTAAATTTGAAAGAAAACCCAAAAGTTGGCAACTGAATAGACAGAAATGGTGCAGGAGGGATTCATCAATAGTGTAAGAGCCCAGACATGCTAGCAGCATTTTGGTTACCATATTAATTTTGCAGTCAACACAGAAAAAAGCAAGGAGGAGGCACTGAGAGAGGATTCTCAGGCAGCACTATGGATGTTTCCAGGTAGTTCTCCATGGGCACAAGCATTTGTGTCAAAATGGGTTGAGGAGGGAAGAGAAGGAGGTATCTGGAAGTAGCCAGGGATGCACTTGAGATCTTAACACTGAATGAAAGATCAAAAGCCACCACAGGCTCCCTCCTAAAAAATAGCAACCACCTTATGTTCACCACTGTAAAGAAAAGTGGGATGGTAGTGGGGAGGATGGTGCTTTGGTCAAACCCCTAAGTTTAAGGGAACAACCTCTGCAGGGGTATGCAGAGCAGCAGCAACAGGGTGAAATCCTCACATCTCCAACATCACTGAACCACATTATAGTAACAGCAAATTATGAGACAAAATTCTGGACAGTTTTAACAATACAGAAGTATACAAAAGGGACAGATTCAGAAGTATTTGTCAAGCTATAGGTACAGTGTGGTCACAATCACTGACAGAAATCCTGAATGATCAGGAGCCTGAGTGGCAAGAAGAATGACACTTTTCCAAACGATCCAAAATCCAGAATTGCTGCTGATGGTCTGGAAAAGGGGAAAAAAAGCAAAGGTGATGGGATAGAAAAATGTCAGCTTGACATCTCCATGTCCACAAAACTCTACTGGAAAGAAAGACAGGTATTTCTGGCCTATACAGAAGATATGTTGTGGGTGCACAGCAACAAAGATAAGTCTTCAGCACAGAAGATAAGTTTCAGAGACAGAAATTGAGCTGATGTTGTCTCAAGGTAATCTCACCCACAAGGCTCAGAATACAAACACAAATGATCAAGGGCACAATCACAGACAACAACTGTAAAATGCTGGATGGTGAGGATCCTCCAAGCAAATCACTGTGGAGGCTTCAAGA
The DNA here is from genome assembly GCA_032466535.1 of Forpus xanthops. Lineage (NCBI taxonomy): Eukaryota > Metazoa > Chordata > Aves > Psittaciformes > Psittacidae > Forpus > Forpus xanthops. The sequence continues at coordinate 149,463 of JASSUY010036712.1, forward strand.
ACCCAAAAAGGACATTATCAGAGAACAAAAGCATGGGCAAGATTTCAAGAACAGAGCTGGGGACAAGAGACAGCTGTCAGCTAAAGTGAGACTGAGGAAGCAGAGCAACTTGTAAACTTTGACGAGGAAGACGTCAGTAAAGATGCTGCCCAGAATGAAATGTGCAAAGCTGAACTGGAAAAGGCACAGGTGCATTAGAAAGAGGCACTCCAACAGCTACAGACAGCATGTTGAGCAACAAGAGAGAGAAGAGAGTTGCAGAGGGTACCTAGAAGCACAAATGTAATCGGTGATGGCCCGTCCTTTTTTCAAGTTGGAAGACATTCAAGTCAGCTTGTGTTGGTATCAAACCCACAGGAACAAGAAGTGAGGGTGGACACTAAATGAAGAGATGAAAAAGCAGTGGAATGATTAAGATTGAGCAGGGCAAGTGGAGGGATTAGCCAAAGAGGGCAGGCAAAGAACTTCTGCCTTTGCTGGAGAACAGACAGCTTGTAAGAAGGGAGAGCAAAAGCAGTGAAAAAACATCTTTTGTCAGTCTTCTCTTCAAAGCCATTGTTGAGTTTCTGCACAGAGAGAGAACTGGAGGGAAGAAAAAAAGGGAAACCCACAACAACAAACCCAAGCTGGCAAAAACTGCACTGGGGCTGCAGAGAGGGACTGCAGTTAAGCTGAAGCTGAAAGGACCCACGGCTACCAGAACTATGGGAAGCCAGCCTTGAACTGAGCCCCGCATCAGCACACAGCCAGCACAGGAGCACCTCACAGGAATGACAGAGCAGATTCTTGTATTACTCCACCAACGGGATAGAAGACATAGCAGAAGAAAATACATACTCTTTAATATTCTTAAATGAATGCTGGAATGATGCTTGGTATAAAGAACCAAACATACCCCCAAAGTGTCAATTGTATAAATTATGTTAATTTGATGTGTGCACAGCCTTGTTCACAAGTTGTTACGAACTGCTAGGTTTTAAGTTCCTGACCTCATACGGCTTTTGGGAAACCTGAACATTTCACTCAACAAAGATTTATCTAACATAATGACAGCTAAAGGATGCAGAAATTATTTGGCAGACTGGACTACTAGATGTACTGTTCAGGCACTTCCCACTTTTCCTCAGGTTCACTGCTTTAAAGACAAGGGTATCTCTAAAAAATCAGTAAGAGATACATTAGAAAAGTTTTGAAATTAGTGATTATTGAGAAGTTTCCTGGTATTAAAATTGAATAGAGTAAGTTTACTTCAGAAAAAAAATATCTAGGAAGTCTACTGTGTTCTTTCCTTGGAAAGGAAGAAAAAAATCCTCATTTATAGGGTGACCAAATCACTTTTCTTCATCAAAATTCTGCTTGTATTTACACTGCTTTTTTTCCTTGGAAAGTTACGCAAGGCAACAGTCCATCTGCCAAGACAAAAGATACAATGGCATGGTTCCAGAAAGCATAACACAGAATTGTTTCAGCCTTTTTGCATTTGCTTTCTGAAAACAATCCAGGCCACACTTAAGTAAATATTTATATTAAATTACTACATCCTTACAAAGTGTCAGATTTGCTTAATGTCCATGATTCAAGAAACACGTAGGTATTTTCCAAAATGCAGTTAGGAGGAGGTATTTCTAATTTTCATTAGGGTGGAAAAGAAGATTTACATCCTCCTGTCTTTTGTATCAGTCATGCAAGTCTTCATTAAGGAAGTTTAATAACATCTTTTTTCCTCCTTTTTTCCTCCTCCACATTTTTGATGCATACATTAATCAATTACAAAACAACACTGTAACTGTGACATATAAGGGCGCAAATTCTAATTGCTGGAGATCAACAACAAAACTTTAATTGACCACAGTAAGACAAGAATTTGAATTTCAGAAAGTGTGACTAAAACACTAATACAGTTATCCTCATCTTTGAACTGTTGCTACAAGTGTCAAGCATTCCACTTGAGATTAAATGTCACATGCATCTGATATACAGAGTTCACTTGCATGCTGTATGCACATAGAAAAACATACAAACTAAGCTGTGCAAATCCATTTTCAGCAGAAAACATTACTTGTTATGACTCTTAAATATATTTTAGCAGCTTAGATATTAATTATTGTATTACATACTTGCAGGACTGTTCCTCTACAGAACCACCAATTAAATACATTCATCTACCTACATTCAGTTAATAAAATGCAAAACATCTATTTCACTGCCTTTGAAGGATAAATATGTTGAGCTCCACCATTCATCTGGTATACCTGGCCAAGTGTAAGTGATGCTGGAAAATTCAATGAGTTATAAACCAAGACTGGTAAGACTAGACAATGTTGATACTGAAGCGGTAACTCTTATTTAGCTTTCAATCTTCTAAATCCAAGGAACAGAGATACGGTTTATGTTTAACAACTGATCTGTCAAGAGGACAGTATCTTAGAAAATCAGCTGTTCACAGAAAGGTGATACACTTTCCCTCAGTGCTGAGGCTGAATAATGTACAGAGCCTACTTTTCACAATCATCATCATAAAGCAAACCTTGTGTTGGCAAAGCCCACCAAGACCTTTCCTGAAACACATTTGTTTACTTGCTAATGGTCAGGAATTTTTGGTCTGCCATTCTATAGAAACAGAAAATGAGCAGTGCTCTGAATAAAAGGTCAATCAATCTTATTTCGAAGCAAGTTGCAATTAAAGCCTTCCACACAGTGCCCACAAAAACCAGACAGAAAATATATGCAGCAGCAATTTAAACAGACACTCTATTTTCTTTGAGACACTTTCATAAGTCCAACTCAATGCACTGGGGACACATCCATCCCTGAGTGCTCACCCCGCAGAGCTGCACTGTACTCCTCACTGACAGTTCTGGCCAAGAAATTATGATTTGCCTGTGCAAAACTGGGTAGAAAAAATGGTACACCTAGCTGGTCTAGGTTTAACACAGTGTATCAGATGGTTAGTGTCTGAAGAATATTCATCAATACACATTATTGAGGCACAATATACTGAATTTCTTTCAAGACGACTGGACTTGACTATTTGTGTAAAAACAGCTGGGCTGGGCAATGTTGCAGCAGCCCTCGGTAATGGTGTTAAACTGACAGCACAGGCAAAATCCCCTCTCACACCGGGAGCATGTGCCCCAAGACCCACAGTCATGGCTTATAAATGTTTTCATGCAGCAACACCCAGAGGGGGGAGATGGTAATTTGGTCTCTTTGTTCATTTAGTTCTTAATCTCTCTGTTGAGACAGACAACAGGGGAGATCATTAGTGTCAGCTCTGCTGGGACTTTCTGTTATTAAGGCTACTTAAGCTTTTCCAAGTAAATTGCATGTGTCAAACTAACATCACACAGTGATGGGCAAAAATGCCATTACACAATTGCCTTCCCTTTCTACTGATCCACCCAGGAGCAAGGGGGAAGGGAAAAAAAAAACAACCCTAGAGACTTCAGCCAATTTTTTTGCAGTTCCCTGTTCCTCCCACTATTTTACACAATTTACACATAATACATTAGTCATTCTCTCAAATTCTCTCACCAAACTGAAGGTTAATGACAGGCCATGCGTTTTCCTCTCAAAGCCTTGCAATAGTCACCATGCTGGATACATGTTGCCTAACTAAACATCACAAAAGATTTGGTTTAGATTGGTTTAATTCTACATTCTAATCCTTCTACCGTCAAGTGAAACTGCCATAATGCAGTCACAGAATGAGTGTCTCAGGTTCTTTCTGACCCCTTTGACCACAAAGGGAGCTCACCTCTAATTTTCACACACCTCTACTTAGATGGTGTGCACTCCATACATAACAATGAACTGGTCACTCATTAAAGAAAGAACTTGGCTATGTCAAGGCTTTCATTTTCTTACAGAAACACCTAGAAATTCTTTGTAGTCTTCTGAACTGTAATTATAGCCCTGTGCTCCCATCTGAGGGCCATGGGATTCCCAGCACCTTTTAACCACTGTTCAATTATCTGCCATTTAGCATCTTTAAGCAGCAAAGGCATTCCTTGTGCCACTTTGAGTATATCTGATCTTACACATACAAACCATTAAGTATGATTTTTGACCCTATTAAGTCACAGGGAATATGCTGTTAATTTTGACAGCATTTGGATCTCACTGCAGCTCCCCAGAGAGCATTGCTCATGTTTACAAATGGATTTAAATCTTTAAGATACTTTTTTTTTTCCTTGATCTCTGAATAGAAGATCCTTTTGGGATCTTGGAAAATTTAATCTACAGATCTTCTCCATCTACAAAACAGCACCACGAGGAATTCTTTCTGCTGGGTGCAACATCTGCTATTTAAAATCCATGCATGTTATTTGAAGTGAACAGGACTGCCATCCTGCGATACAATTCCAAAGAACAAATTTAAAACAGAACAGGTCTTCTCAATTCAAATATATGCTGAACTCAAGTATGGCTTTTCTCCATTGTGCTTTCCTTCCCTCTTTTTTGCTAGTTTCTTTACTGCTTTTCAGATGAGAAAGGAAGAAATACTAGAGGGGATGCTTAAACACATAAAAGTCAATTTGAAGTCATGGCTGTCAAAGGAATGTTTAGCTAACTGCACAGTCACTGTAAGGCACACACATTAAAACCAGATACTGTAACTGTCTACAATACAGACATCACAGAACTGTTATGGTTCTTGCAGAAAAACTTACCTTTATATTTATAAACTTGCTGGCTTAGCTTATTCTTTGTTTAAATTCTCCATGATGAACATAACTAGCTGTATCACTGTTTCATTAAGTCCTGTGACATTTTAGCTAGATGTTTCAAAGAGATTTATGCCCCTCCATCTGAAAGGGGTGAAGAGAGAGGCAAAGATAAACAAAGGGCTGTGGAGCAGTATGACCGTGGGAATGAGGTGCACCCCACATGAAAACAGAACTCTTCAGATCGCAACAGAATCATTAGCCTACAGAATGTCACTTATTCAGTTGTCTCTAAAATATGGGGAGTTTTAGAGAATAAATTAAAATAAAGGAACGAATTGTCAAATTTCCCCCCTAAAATATGTCTCACAAGTGCAGAACCTGATGCTTGCACCTCTCTCCCTCACCGCTATTCTGGAACCCAAACCACCACCCTCTGGGACAAACAAGGATGGGGAAGCATATCCAGTGGTATCCCAGCCCCATTCTCTTCACTGACTACAGAGCACTCTTATGGAAACGGAGAGGCAATCCAGACTAAGCACTTAATTTAGAGATTTTGAACATCCCTCTGGAAGAAATACCACTCTTATGTAGTGAGACACACAAAGTGGTTGCCCAAGGAAGTTGTGAATGCTTCATTTCTGGCAGCATTCAATGCCAGGTTGGCCAGGGTTGGAAGGTTTCCCTGCCCATGGAATGGGAGTTAGAACTAGATGATCTTAGGGTCCTTTCCAAACCAAACCATTGTATGATTCTATTCTATGATTTCCATTCACTAGAAGAGAGTCCAAGGGAGATAGTTTGGCTTAAGAGCCAAGCATCTAAATTTGAACAGCTTGATGTTCACTAACACCTGAAAGACTTCAAAAAATGACCTGCTTATCTTTCTCACATTCATTCTAAATCATTACATTCCAAATATATTAGCAAATACAGGAACTATTTTTCCTCGCCTACTACAAACTAAAATGAATACTTTTCATAGCTGTATGTGAGGACACTGGATTAATCCCATTTCTGGTTTTGGTATTGAGACCCAAATACAGGATTCAGCCTAAGTGGTGGCCCCAATGCACTGCCACTACTGATTTATTTCCAGTCTCCCCACAAGAGATCCAGCTCAGAGCAGATGCACACATAGCATCTGAAGAGGCAGACACATCTGTCTGAAAGTACACTTGCTACACTTGCAAGAGCACACCTTTTCAGTGCACTGCCTGCTTCCTCATCTGCAGCAGGAATAAAAGGGAAATAGATTCAAAATCAGGCAACATAACTCAATAGCTACAACTGGGATATCTGCAGAACAACCCCAAAAATACCCCAAAGATTTTATGCTTCATTTGTTCTCCTCAGAGTAACCAAAAAGCAGACTATTTTGTGATTAATCCATCAGATCTTGACTGAAAGAGTACATGTAATGGTGAAAACTGTGAGTAAAAAGATTTGATTCTTAAAACAATATCGTCATCAGCTCCAATAAAAACACCAGAAGAAGGAAAGAAAAAAACATAGGAGTTGAAATCGAAACATTCAAAATAATAAAACATATGCAATTTTAAGTCTTGTGGGGTTTTATACGCCACCAATTACTTTACAAGGTCTTACTAATGATGTATGCTCTGACCATATTTTCCTGTAGTACAGTCAAAAGTCTTTCTTTTTGTTAAGTTACCTGCGCACATGAAAGAAAATCAAGTAACCCAAGAAACCCATTTGGCATGAAGGTCTTTAACCACATAATTTGTCAAAGGTTTTACTCTTTAAAAGTGTTTAAGGAAGCTTAAAGGAGATACTGAATGATTCCTGTACTCTGTTCATCTGTACAGCACAGTAATTTTCCTTTCACATGCAGATGAGAATCAAGCCTCTGTTGACTAAGATGGTGTAACAGATAGTGAAATAGATGGTTTTACAGAATGAAAGAAGGAAATTACACAGCTCTGCAGTTCTTTGTAAGACTTTTCAATTTACTGATAATAATCATAATAAGTATGATGATTTTAGATGCATACGAAAATAGTGCACAGAAAAAAACTACATGGAATAAAAAAGCCAGGTACTGAGAAATACTATGGTTCTCTCTCATCTATGCAGGTCTTACGGTTTTCTGATTGCTGTACGACAGGTAGTAGTTAATGAAGAAATCTGATTCTTTATCCAGCTGTAACAAAAATTCTTATTAAATGGAGCACACACACACTTCTAACACCTGATACAGAACACTTAAAAGAACAGCATTCATTAAATTGGTATTTTCAAATAAAAAAAAAACCTTCAAAGGAATAAAGACCAGAAAGGTCAGAAAGTATTTCTCAAATGAAGCTGCACATTGCATAGCAAACACCTGCACCATCGCCACAGTTAGACACCTGCAAGCTCCAAACCCAAATCCAACCCAGACAGAAGAAAGCAGAAATCACAGCACAGGTATCATGCCCTCTACTGATCACCTACTATGCCACAAAACCAACTTCTCACCAGAAAAAAAAGTCTATACATATATATATATATATATATATATATATGTGCCTGTATAGCTATATATGCATGGTATTTCTCCTATGAGACATCTGCACCAAAATACATGAGGTACTGTAACTGCTACCTGCAAAGGTTTACAAGTGAATTATAGAAAGGACCATTCATTATAATGAGCAGGAGGGGACTTATTTCCAAAAGACAAAAAGACTTTACTCCCTTGCCTTTGCCTCAGAGCTGACACTTCATCTGGGATGTCTTGGTGGAGAGTAGGTACCCCGGACACTGCAGGGTCCTGAGAGCAACTGCTCCTGTTCCTGCAAGGTCTCCTCTTAACATCTGGGATGATTCATGACTCACTGCCTTCCAGTTGGTTTCCAAACAGGCCCACAATGCATTATTCCCCACCCTGCAGTCCAGAAGGAAAGAGGGGGAGAAGGAAGATTTTATTTAGCCCAGTTTGATCCCACTCTCAGTAACTCGGGCAACAAAGAGCTCTAGCGCAACTGGGGGTGGGGAAGAAGGGCACGTCTCCTGGTGTGCCTGATCCTGCCATAAATAAACCAACTAATCCCATTCCGAACTACTTGAGTCCTCCAAAGCAGTTATTTTAGAATACGGACAAAAACATCAGCCAGCCTGTATCATCCATACCCAGACATATCCATAAGGCTCTTGGATAAACTCTCACATATTTCTTTCATGCCATAACTGACAACCACCTAACCTCTCACAGGTGAGGGGCTGTGCACAGGTTCAGATCCCCAGCACCAAAAGCCAGCACCTGGCTACATCAAGCAGTCGGCACATGGAGCCAGGACTCGGCACAAACACCAACAGAAAAACAGCACAAAAAAAAGGAGCATGCAGGGTTCCTGATAAACCTACAGCATTTTCAGAGCTGCAGAGGCAAGAGATGTACACAGCTGCTCTTGTCAAAACCTTCGGCAAGGCCAGGCTTTTAAGAAGGTAAACAAGAAATTGCTTATAGTTGGTATTCACTGAGCCCCAGCACCACCAATGCAGAGGGCAGGAGGAAAAAGAAAGTTCAGACCCCAGCTTAAATTCTGGTTTTGAACTTCAGTCCTTTCTTGTAACATAAAGTCATAAGAAAAGGGAGCAAACAACTCAGCTGCCAAAAACTTACCTAATTAACGGGAATTTGTTTGCTTCACATTTCCTGAATTCCTTTCTCTTTGCGAGACAATTGACTAGGAAATACTCCTTTCCTCAAAAAAGCACCCAAGCAGAATAAATAGAACTACTAATACAAACTGGCAGCTGTAAATTAATCTATGTAGTAGGCAGTCTGGAAGGCTTTGTTCATCCCGACGGCTTTGTTGGCTACAAACCAGAGGAAACAAAACCAATCCCAAATATTCATTCACATCCACAAACTGTTCATTAACAGCAGCGCTAATACTTAATCTCACCAGATGCCGGGATGAAACAAGCATCACAGTCTCAGTGCACTCAAGTGCTGTCGTGCCAGACAAGAGCTGTTATTGCACCGGCACAATCATCTGAAAAACAAGCAGATGTGCATGGAGGCGTGCTCAAGCTAGTGAGGGAGCAAGTCAAGTTTTTCTATTGCCGCCTGAAGTACTGCCAAGAGTGTTACACTTTTTAAACTGGTGTCATTTGAGCCTGTTGCACACAGATTATAGACTTTTATGTTCTGTTTCTCTAAATGGACATCTGTGCCCCCAGTCCACACTTACAAACTTTTAATGCAAACTTTTTAATGATTATACCTACTTTTGTCATATTTATTTTTATGGTGTTGTCAGTTTAAATGAGGACAAACATAAGAAAGGACTGAGTCTGCACAAACACCCTAATTTGTAACCTCCTTAGTAAGAAGAAGGTTGTTCTGCAATAGCTACTACAGCCCGATGTTATTAAGTGCTTTTTTCTCAAGCTTATCTCAAACAAGTTATTTCACTCTCTCAGCTACAGAAAAATGTTTATCAAGGCCTCTGAAGGTTTAGAACTACTTTAACATTGACCTGGGAATGAGAATGAAAACAAAGGTAGATGATTCCAAATGATCATTATTTACCTCACAGATACATTACCTAACACAAAAATGTATTGTTATAATCAACACAAATAGAACAATACGCTCATTTGAACCATTCAGACCTAAGCTTCTCCTAGGTTCTTTAAAAGAGAATACTATGTCACTAAAAGCAATTTTTTTTTCCTCTCTCTTGATTTATGGTATGATTTGGAGGAAAAAACCTATTATATCTACCTGCTGATATTACATACTGCAGTATGCAAATTTCATGGGGAAACCAAATCAAAACAAATCACAGTCCTCTCCTTCACTGTCATTTATATATATCTCATCCAGAAATGCAACCTCTAGCTGACTACTTGCAGCAGCATCGGTAAGAGCATGTCACAGCTCATTTACCAGAGCTACAAGAATGAAGTGCATACTGTTCTGATGATGTACGCTTGTGGAAATACCCTTTTTATGAGGTTTGACTTTGTTTTCTTGACCCGTAGCACCACTGCCAAAGAAAGCTGCCAGTTTTTGGTAGCCACAACATATAATGCATTAAAAAGAGTTATTAACTGAGATAAATTCAGTTTTAAGAGTCAAAAACTGAGTTATTAATCATGTCAGTTCATACAGCAGTAGAATAAGTTTCTCAGGCAGGTGTTGGGACGGTAAAAGCTTTACTACGCTGAAACACTAAAAACAGAAGTAAAACCAACTGAAAGATAAAGAAAGGCACTTACGCTCACTGTCACCTTATTATTTGGGGTGAATCCAGAACATTTTGGAGGCGGTACACTGCCAAAGCATTTTCTTTGAGAAAGCTCTCACTTAGCACCAGTTCTTCATTTGCCCCCCACCCACATTCTTCATTTCACCTGAACTGATCTTGAACTGGAGTTGTTGGGTTTTTTTGATCCTTACTTCTGTCAGATACTTGATTCACAAAAGGGCAAGACCATAACGGTTGACCCTGAAGGAAATGCACAGCAGCAGCAGTCTCCCAACCACATTACAGAGGACTCTCAAAGTCCCTGACATCTACACAGATGCATGAGGTACATGTAAACAAAAGCATTCTTAGGGAACAGAAATATTTTAGAGTTACATTTCTCAGGAACAGACTCAGAGAAGAACAACTTGTGTATTACCACAGTGCAGCTACACAGCCACAAAGTCCCTTGATACGATCCCTCAGCACAACGTGAAGCCAGGATTTATTTTCCCCATTGAACATCCTAAGAACATTGAGACAGGTTTCCACAACTGGTACAATACTACTGTCGGAGTTTGAGGCCCCTCAAACAGTTCTGCTCACTCCCTCCTCTTTTTTCCTCAGTCCCAGGGAAATGGGAAGGAGAATCAAAAGAATGCAACTCCCACGGGTTGAGATAAGAACAGTTTAGTAACTAAGGTATAACATAAATCACTA